>JALPCB010000270.1:0-17813 GCA_026538395.1 Cryptococcus sp. GC_Crypt_3
GAACGGAAGCGACCACGGCCTCCTCGGGTACAGAGTCCTGGACGACCTCGGCGGGGGCCGTAGTAGGTTCTGGCTCCGGCGTGGGCTCAGCAGCGGGCTCCTCAGTGACCTCCTCGACTGCGGGTTCCTCAGAGACGTTGACGGCCTCGGGGACAGTGGCAGCGGCGGCCGGCGCGAGCTCGACAGCAGCGGCCTCCGCGGGAGCTGGGGGCTGAGCCTCCTCAACCTGGTCCTCTAGCTCATCCTCGTCAACGTCCTCTTTCAGATATCGGAAGATGTCGTTGAGGACAAAGTAGCCGTTGGGTTGTTCGGCAAGGAAGAAGGTCTGGGTGAATTTTCGCCATGGGCCGTTGTTATTGGACATTTCACCGATGACGAGGATGATGATGCCGCCGTTGGCCGATGATTGGGAGTCGATGGAGTGAATGTAGACTTTGCATTGCTTGTAGCCGATGGCTGAGATACGCTCGTGAATCTCCTGTACGAGGAATGGCGTCAGCAAACGTGAATGACGATCTTGACGGATAATGTTCAACCTACCTGTTGACCAAGAGCGACCTGCGCCTCCTCGCCTTCCTCGCCGTGAATAAACGTTGATCGCTTGTTGTAGAAGCAGTGCAATCGACCGGGCTGCTTGTTCACGAAGTTGCTAAACAAGAGTGGTCAGCTGGCGTATCACCCGGTTGGTAACCACAAGGTAGCTGACACTCACTAGTACTGAGGAACGAATTGCCATCCGACATCATTGGGTTGGATAGAGGAAGCTGATTGGTTTTGCGACTGAGGAGCGGCAGTGATGCTGGCCTCGCCGTTGCCGTTGACTTGAGGAGCAGGGGTAGCCATTCTGCGGGCTGCAAGGAGACAAAATGTCAGTCCTGACCTCAGATGCTACTTGAGCATGGGTGGAAGCTGCATCAGTCAAAGAGACGACTCACGGGGAAATCCGGTTTAAAGAAGCGGGTGGAAAGTTGAATGAAGCGTTACAGACGTGCCAGTTGATGGGAGGTCTATTTCGGTTTTGCTGTTTTGGTAACGTTTCTTCTTCGTTATACGAACAGGGAATTGTCGAGGTGTGGTTAAGAGAGAAGTGATGAGAGACTGAACAATGGTGAAAGATGATGAGCTATGCTAGTTTTGCTGGATTATCTGCTGCTGCTGGTCGTAACCGCTCACGCTGCTGACGGTGCAACGAACAGCTATGACCTAGTATAATCTATTTAATCTCGGCGATATCTCTTTCAGTGCAGCACCAGCCAACAACGGGATTATAAACGTGGAGGTCATGTGGCAGACGGTGACATCAGTTCAATCCAGTAGAGCTCATAGCCACGCGTCGTCCTTTCCTCGCTGCTCGTCCAACTGCAACATCTATCGTTGAATCAAGACCAAGCTTATTACATATACCATATACAACTAGCTCTCAAATATTTCTCGTACCAAACACGAGCACATCTCATTCCCAACACTCCTCTTATCAGCCAGCTTCCTGCAAGCCCCTCCACACACGATTTCCTCAATCTCCCTCCCCAACGCCCTCCACCTTCACACCATGTCGGTCGATCTCCAGCAGGCTTTGTCAGAGCTGCAAGCACTGTTCGATGCGCCTGGAGGATCGAAAGATGAGGTTACAAAGAGGCTCTCCAAGCTGAAAGTGAGTAATCGGTGTATGGCCAGTATATCGCTGCAGCCCAGCTGACAGACGCAATAGCTCGAGCTCGCTCAGACCGGGTTATATTTTGCTCCTCCGACGGCTAACCAGCAAGACTTGACCGCTGCGCGTGAGCTATGACTGTCTCCAAATACCCGCAGCTCAGTAGCTTACCAGTATCTGTTCAGGGTCAATCCTCGAGCTCGGTGCCTTCCAGGCATTACGGCTGGGCGACCTCAAAGCTTATGCTCGATACAACTTCGCCCTTGCTCCATTCTACAACAACCTCGCCAATGTGATCCCAGATTCGCCAAATAGACCGATAACTCTTGGACTGCACCTCCTTGGTCTGCTTAGCGAGGGACTATTGACGGAATTCCACACTTTGCTGGAAACATTAAAAGTGGAGCAGCTCAACGACACTTTTGTCAAATTACCAGTGGATCTGTGAGCTCTTTCTACCTCTCTGTTCAAGAAAAGAGCCGAGCTGAATGTCCTGCAGGGAGAGGTGGTTGATGGAAGGCGCATATAACAAAGTCTACAGAGCGAGAGATCGAGTGCCCAGGGAAGAATTCGGTTTCTTACTAGAGCGTCTGATGGGGACTGTGCGGTGAGTTGGACACCGCCCTTCGCAATGCTCTTGCCACTGACACATCTTGCTGATGTGTCGAATGACTACAGCGGTCAAATAGCATCAACGCTCGAAGCTTCTTATCCCTCTTTACCGCTCCAGAACGCCGCCGCACTCCTATTCTACAAGTCTGGAGAAACGTCGCAGCTCGTCGAGTTCGCCTCATCACGAGGCTGGGAGCTGCAACCGACCACTTCGACATTCACCTTTCCTCAATCGAAGAACCCCGATATAGCGTTTGCGGCTATACAGTCAAAAGATTCTTCGGCCGCGGAGCTGGATGCGTTACGAGGCGAAGGCGTCAAGAGAGGAGTCCCCATGACGACTCTGGTTGGACCCGCACTCAAGTTGGCGCAGCAGCTCGAGGCTATTGTGTAGAAGGGCTGTATAGAGCATGTAGCATGTAAAAGATAAGAAGTCTTGCGCCCTGCGCGGCTGTATTGCCGGTCACACGACTTACTTCTGTCGCGGCTGCGTTTGGACGGAATTGAGCGAAGTCGATCGATGTGAGTACATCGGTAACCCTTGCGAAGGCGTTTTAGCGCCGTTGTGAACGGAGTGTTCATCCCCGCCGGCTTTAATCTTTGTGTCACTGCTTAAATATTCATTGCGGACGTGAAGTACCACGGTGTCGCTTGGGTCATATCGGCTCTGCTCTGCGGGGTCATCTTCGAAGTGCGGCGAAGGCTCGAGCGGGGTTGAGCGCGCACAAAGGATGGTCTGTTCTTTGCGATCTGAGACTAGACTTCGCACAGCTCGATTCATATAATATATATAGAGCGCATCTCGATTGTTAATTGGTCATCCTTCCTTCACTATTCACCTACAACCTACAGAAAACAGAGAACGAACGGGGATCCAGCATGTCATCCTCAAACTATTCCAGCAGCAACGCCAATAGTAGAGACGGTTATGACTTCACTTTCTACCGTCACGCTACCGCCACATCAACCCATTTCGAATTGCAGGACTACATCGACCAGAGCGCTGCGAGCCTCAAACAGAAGAGCGAGAGCGAGAGCTATCGCGCCAGCACCAGGTCTGACACCGCCATGACCGGCAAGAACGACGAGGACACCACCTGTAATAGGGTATTGACGGACTGCACACCGCTCGCGACCGAGTTGGACAAGCGCCTCGGTCGAGTGCCCGATATCGAGTATGTCTTCGACCCGTGCAGCAACCCGCGCTGCACGACACACGGGACTGGCACTGCCAATTCGACTGCTGCCCACTCGAGTTCGACCAGCCGTCGCTACTCCCTCGCGAGCAGACCTCACCGGCACTGAGGACGCTTGATTCATCCTCATCCACACATCTCATCCTTTTTCTGGGCCAATCACATATTCGGATCATCAGTTTTATCAATTAGATTGAGGGTATATACACAATGCAAAGTTGTACATAGAGGAACTTGCGATGCATGCGACGAAGATCGCTCGTCCAGAATCGACCCTGAGCTTCAACGTTTCATCGTCTGTAGGTGGAGGCAGCTACAGCCAGATCCACTTCCATTTGATACTTGAAACATATTATAGGACACAGTATATATCACATCAGCCGAGAAGGATGAAAGCCGTCATCCAGCGAGTCGTCAACGCCTCTGTGGCCGGTACGTCTCGCTCTCATCCCTCTTAATCTCGAGCTGAGCGACGTAGTCGACGGCAGGACCATCTCGTCGATAAATAAAGGCCTGCTCGTGCTCGTCGGTATAGACAGGTGTGAGCGCTTCTTTACGCAATTTTCAATTTGGATACGGATTGCTCAAGCGGTCGGCTCCCTATCCGCTCAGATGACACGCCTGCGGATGCGACGCAGATCATCAAGAAGATCCTCTCTGCGCGATTATTTGAAGATGACCAAGGTGCATTCTGGAAGAAGAACGTGAAAGAGATAGATGGCGAGGTCCTCTGTGGTGTGTCGTTCTCTGCACCATCATCAAGCATTCAAGATTTGTGCTCACTGTACTCTGTGCGAAGTGTCCCAGTTCACCCTTCTGGCCAACTTCAAGGGGTCCAAACCGGACTTTCACGAATCGATGGCAAGTTAAGCTCGTCATTGGGATACTAGATATCTGGTCTGTTGCTCATTATTGCTTTCGTGAAATAGTCGACTATACCGGGCAAAGCATTCTACTCTAATTTCATGGACGAGATAAAACGCGCTTATCATCCAGAGAAGATCAAAGGTCGGTTTGCACCATGCGACAGCTAATATATATCGAGAGCTGAATGACAACGGTGTTGCGTGATACAGATGGCGAATTCGGAGCTATGATGCAGGTATCTCTTACGAATGATGTGAGTTGCGTCGTAGCCCTGCCTTTATATGAAGAATGTCACTGCCTCTGCTCTGATCGTGTGGTTCGATACTGACGTTGATACCAATCGTTGATTTGCAGGGACCGGTGACCATCCTCCTTTCGTCACGGGACAAGCCTTCGAAACTAAATACCCCCATTGCCACTCCCACTCCCACTCCCATCGAGGGCGGCGTCGGCAGTGGACGGGCCAGGGGCAGTGGCTCCGGCACGAGCACCCGTACCCCTAGCAACAGTGGCGGGCGAAGCGCCAAGTCCAGCGCCCGTCACAACGATACACCCCCCGCGCCGGAGGGCCAGAGCAGCCGCTCTATCCCTCAGCTGTCGGACGTAGTGACCCCTTGCCAATCTACGGAGAATGGTATGAACGGCTCTGCGGACGCAGTGCGAGAACCGGACGTAGCGGGCACAGGAATGAGAGTGGGCATGGGTGTGAGTGAAGGGGAACGTGAAGTGGATTCGCCCCAATCGCGGCGAGCGGGAGACGACTACTATCCTCTAGACAATACAAATGACGGTGGTGTAGAGCTACAAAGTGGGTCTATAGATAGACTAGAGGAAAAGATAGATCGTGGGCTGCGAATATGAGTGAAGTGATAGCGAGCCGGCGAGGTAGATCAGTAGAGGTAGCAACGATTTAGAGGTGGGGCGACCTTTTATAACCCAATATTCATTTATCTAATGAGCACGGCAACCCTTCTCTCATATCCCCATAATGAATAAAGGATAGCGAAGCGCGGCTCGAGACGCTTTCTCACTTCCCACGTCGTGACTCCCGCGAAGACTCCCGCGGCTGTGCAAGTCGACAGTCGTCATCGGCATGAGACGAGGATGTCTGCTTCCCGTTCCCATGATTAGTTTCAGGTATATACATCTCATGTGGAAACCGTACAATCGTCTGCGGCACAAACGGGGCTCACGACTCATGACTGACTGTCAGTGCATGCGCTTGGTACGACGCATGCACCTCGAGTACATGCATGCTTCAGCTGTTGGATGATACAACGCCAACCTCTCCCTCTCTCTCATTTGGTTATGAGACCCCCGGTGCTGTTCCGGCGGAACCAAATTTACCACTCGTACCTCGTTCACTCGCACCGGCAGAAGTAAAAGTTGACAACAATTCACCTTTGCAACAATCTGTCCTAATTCATAATTTACAACGACAGTCGCAAACACAGGACAAGATGTACTTTGACCTGTATCACGCTTTCCCCCTCGCCGACGATGTGGAAGATGGAGGAAGTTCGAAGAAGGGCAAGAAGGGTAAAGGCAAAGCTTTACCTCAACCTCAACACGCTTTAGCAGCTGGAGCTGGACCTGCAAGTACGACTGGGCCGAAACGGGGAGGGTGTTGGGATGGACTCGAGTCTGCGGACAAGGACAAGTTTGCTAAACGCCTAGCTCTGGCTGGACACCGTGAGTTCTCCATTTTCCTTGTATTGTCAAACGATCACCGGCTAAGGATACTATACAATGAAACGCGACAGTGGGCTACTCCGTCGTGGGATGTACTATCGGTCCGACAGAGCCCGCAACCTCGGTCATCCCCTCGCCGTTCACGTCGACTCTGCCATTCCCAGACCTTGATCCGCGATTCAGTACGTCGGCGCAAGCTGGCCCATCAGGTTCCGGCTCCAGCTCGAATTCTGGCAGACCGCCAATGGTTCAAGTGACTCGATATCATATAAAATTGAATGACAACAAGCACCCTCTTGTGAGCACTGGCACCTATACCTCATATCCACACGAAGACAGCTTTTGATATCAGCTGACTGTCATGTGTGGTCTGCAGACCAACGCGAATACCTTGGCTCTGCGAGCATACGATATACTGTCCGTGGCGCCGACGACGGACAAAGCCTTCCAGCTCGCTTGCTCGGACATGTCCAATCCAGGTCCCAATCAGGTCAGCTGTCCAAATGAGTTCATCGACGGAAAGAGCTGACGATAAAGTTCTTGTGTGATCGGACCCCACATAGATCTCGATAATCACTCTACCACTGCACGAACTCCCGTTCACATTCCGATACAACAGGAAACAGATGCGCCAAGCACAGAGAAACGGCGTGGTGGTGCGTGGTTTTGTTGTATTGCGGCTGTCTCACGAGCGCTGATGATTCCTACTTTGTGCGTGAATCCAGTTCGAGCTGCTGTACTCCGCCGCACTCTTCCCTTCGCCTTCGCTCCCGCCCCATATAGCCAGACGATACAGACAGAATTTCCTATCGAACGGGAAGGAGGTAGTGCGGATTACCGGTGGGAAAGGAGTCATCTTCTCCTCTGGGCCTGGCGGGACCGATATAGGTCTAAGAGGCCCACTGGATATCGTCAATCTGTAAGTTTCGCTTCTACCTTATACATGTGTACTCTTATACTCTTATACTCTTATACTGACGTATCATTGACCTGCATCGTGGTTCCAGCGGCACGATGCTGGGCATGCCGTCAAATATCGCCAAGGAAGCAGTAGAGAAAGCACCCAAGATGGTCTTGCTCCGAGCGCGTGAGTCTCGCATCACAATAGACAATGTCGAGAAACCAAGATGCTAATTGCCAAATTCGCGATACAGAGGCCAGACGGACGTTCAAAGCTATCATGTCAACACCGAGACTTGTTCCTGCCTCTGGGACAGAGCAAGAACCAACGGTCGAAGCAACCAGTAACGAAGTAGTCCAAGATGCGCAGACGGCGAAAAAGGAGGTTGGTGTGGATCAAGAGATCACCGCAAAACGTGGCGGAGAAGAGGTAATCCAAGGTGCACGAGCGAAGAAGGTCAAGGCGGCCAAGGTGCAATGATACATGCTCACCGATGGCATCCATCAGACAAATCAGGTAGCATATGCATTGTACTCATGTTTATGGTGTCTAGTCCCTATAAGCGGAAGGATAACGATACAACTATTTATATATATGTACAGGATACCGTGAATGAGAACAAGTACCAAGTACCAAGTACTCAGAATACAGGTGGATAAGTGGGGAATGTATATATGAGCAGCCTCTGCGTTTCGCGTGTCTTCCTACCGAGTCCGAGATCCAACAAGCAACCTCTAATAACAGCCCCGACGAGCGGCTCTCGCTCCTTCACACCACTCCGACCTGGTAGCTCCTGGACCGGAGCTACTTGATCGTCCACCCGCCTACGAGCTGCATCGCCCGCTGATCGCCGCGCGCAACCTGGTCTCCCTCTTTACCACCCACGACATCGCCGACCATCTCCCACGGGTCTCTACCCCCGCCCCACTTCAGTACTTTCTCCTTGAACTGTTCGCCGCCTTCCCTACTCAGCGCTCGAGTCTTACCGTCTACCGCTGCTCTATTTTGATCTTCGCCGTCGAACAATGTCGACCAGACTTTACCCGCGATAGCCCTATCAAATAGGTAGGAGTAGTACGTCGCTCCGTACCCGTACAAATGGCCGAATTGGGTCTGCCATGCCGTGCCGTCGACGGGAGGCACGACGCCAATCTCCCGTTGCAGAGCGTACCATTCCTCGGTAGAGTCGAACGAGTCTTTCGATGAATGTGTCAAAGAATGGTATTTCTGGTCTAAAATGGCCATCACGATCTGTCCGTGCGTCTCCAGTGCCGCTAAGCTCTGGTTCAAGCCTAGATGAGCCTGAAGCAAAGGGATGGGCAGAGGCTCGTTGGTCGCATAATGAGTGGCGAACGTTGACAGTACCGCAGGCGAAGACACAAAGTGTTCCATCAGGATGGAGGGCAGCTCGACGAAGTCGGTGGCACAGCGAGTACCAGACACGTTGTGGAACTCGGTGCGGCCAATCATCGCTGCGAGCCAAATCAAGTCAGCTCTGAACTGGTTTCCTGTATTGACTCCACTCACAATGTATTGCGTGTCCCACTTCGTGGAACAGGGTCTCCACGTCATTCCAGCCCAATAATGCAGGCCGGTTTTGTTCCGGCGTTCCAAAGTCGGTTGTCAGGACAACAACAGGTAACTGATATCTCCCTTCTCGCCCCCTCAACCTCTCTCCATGCACTTCAAGACCCGGTCCATAATCCCTGTCCCAGCCCTCTGGCAGTCCGTCCCCTTGAATATCGTCGTCGTCCACTCGCCGCGAACATCTCACGGTGTAGTGTGCTGCTGATCCGGATTTGCCCGCTCTTGAGAACAAGTCGCAGTAGATGACACCAATAGTACCTTCCACTTCATCTACTACGTCTAGGCGTTTGACCGACGGATGCCAAACTTCTCCGGGAGCAACGGAAGTTGGCTTGAATGAAATCCCGTACAGCTTCGAGAAGATGCGAGAGAGACCAAGCAAAGCTGTGCCGGTAGAAAAGTACGGCGTGATTGGCGGCAAGGACGATGTGGGCGATAGGGTTGACGCATATTTCTCACTGAAGAAATCCCTGTCCCAAGCGTAGAGGGGAGGCAAATGCGAGCTGTTCGTTACTTCAGGTGAATAGTAGTTGCCTGTGAGCGAGGTCGCCTTGAAACGTTGGAGAGTCGCTACATCTGCCGCTGCTGATGGTCGATGGTGCGCAGCGAGCGAAGATAGGAAACCCATGACGTTTTGCGGTGTCTTGGCCATTTTGTCGGCGAGTACCACATCGCCCCATGAGTCCTTGCCTAAGACGTTGGCGAGCTCCGCTCTTTCTTTGAGCATAGTCTCCAACACTTCTATCCGCTCCTCGTCCCGCCTCATGCCGCCGATATACACCAGTCTTCTCGCCTCGCCTTCCCTAGCATACCGCGCGATCATCTGCGCTTCCCATGAACCAGGAATGACCAACACGGACCCGCCCCGTTTCTTCCGCGGTAACGAGTCTATGAATTGGCTGCCCATACCGGTAAGTAGTCGCTCAGGTTCTGGAATCTCGATAGGTGGTGAAGGCGATGGTCCAGCGGACGCATTAGAGAGGAACGATCGGCCTAAGGACAGGAGTGAGTCGGAGAGTTGGACAAAGCGTGCTCGGACAGCTGGTGGGAGGTGGATACCAGAGCGCTCGAAATCAGATAAGAAGGTTTGGGCGACTTTGAGCTCTGCGGGAGAGAGTGGGTCGACGTGCGGGTGAGCGACTGCTATTGAGAGGGGCTGAAACGGGGAACGGTAGCGGTACTCATCGTTAGCATATAGCTCCAGGCGCCAGACAGCGGTAACAGTGCTTACCTCGTACAGTCCTGTGCTAGTGTTGAGCTCATTCATGAAGCTGCACAAACGCTCGTAGGCTCTTTCGCTCTCCTGCACCCACTGGGAGGACGGATGAACATTCCTGACCAACTCGCACATATCGATCACCCCGCAAAGGACATCGCTAAGCCTATCCAGGTTCTTGACTACCAGTCTCAGTTCTTTGCCCGTTGAGTCCGAAGGAGCAGAGCATATTCGATCCACTATAGCGGAAGCGGCTATGAGCGTCCGATCCGTCAATGGGCGTAGTGATCGGGGCGAAGTGAGCGGCGGGAAGAGGAATAAGCCCTCGTGTGAGCTCCGATGTTGTTTGATAGAATGGGAGATGACAGAGTACGGCAGGTCGAAATGGGCTTTGAGCAGCGCATCGTCCGCTGATGATGGGGTCGACAGGGGCGGAGGGGGGATGTACGTCTTCGAGTTCGTTCTTGAGTAAGCTGATGTCGAAGGAGAGACAGCTGCTGCAGCTGCCGCTTGGTCGATATGCGATGTCCGAGATTGTCGAGAAGTAGTAGCTATCCCCGCTCGACATTGTTGTGAAGTGGGCGGCACGAGGCGACCGCGATATGCGTGCAGTAGAATGCGCGATCGTGAGGCTGAGCCTGAGCTTGCACGGAGGGGGAAGGCGGATCGAGCACCTGCCCCAGCTCGCAGGGAGAGCATATTGATCACTGACGTCCCGTTCCCGTTCCCGAGGATGGTTGCGAGCTGAGCTGAGAGCGGTCTAAGCGAGCACGAAGGACAAGTGGTACACGGGGTAAGGGGGTGTATAAGACCAATCGGAAGGATGAAAAGAGATGATAGCTGTCGGTGATGACGACGACTACGACGAGGAGGATGACGAAAGCCAGCGAGGTACGAGTAATTCGGTCATAATACGGAAACCCAAAATTCCAAGATTGTACCTCTTCGTCGTAGTCCACTCTCAATCTCAATCTCCGATGATACAGTATTGATACGGTCACCGCGTCCACTGGCTATAGGCACAAGACAGCAAAGACACTCTCGGCTCGTAATCGCTCGACGGCATTGTCCAGTTTCACGCGTTTATGCATCGACCCTCACTCGACACCCAGCACGCTTACTTAGCGCTGATGAGTGATACCTTGCGGGTACTCGTTGCTCCAATCAGCTTGCAAGTTGGGCGACTCGGCGCTTTCCCCAGCGCAGCGCAGCGTAGTGCATGTGTGCCAGTGCTAGTGATGCGATGTACGGATACCTCCTTCAGGTGATGGCTATCCGCTGGTCCGCTGCTCCGGCATGGCTCATCATCCAACTTCAACGTCAAGCCTTGGATGTCAGAGCTTTATCCGATTGCGATACAGATACAAATACAAATGCGGATACTGATACTGATACTGATACAGATACAGATACCGGTATGTCTAGAAGCACGCAGCTATCCGTTGCTCGAGCGCATACCCACTCTCGCCGCGCCAGAAATGATCAGCGCCGTAAACTTCGACTTTTTCTAGCCGCTCCATCTCATTCTCAATTTGATCGGATCCAGATCCGCCGAACTGGCGGAAAGTGTCCACCGAAGTGAATTGATCTCGCGAAGAGAATATCATAGTCACCCTAACTCCGTTCTTCATATGTCCTTGAACAGCTTTCGGGAACGTCTGCGAGGCGAAGAGCGTTATGAGTCGCGCGAATGATAGTGGTGGGGAGATCAGGAGGAGTGATTCCAGTCTGACTGGAGGCGGTGGTGTTCCTTCTTTGTTGCTGTTGTTGCTACTGTCGCAGCGGTACGGCGCAAGAGCAGCAAGTAGACATCCCCACGAGTAACCCTAAGCCCATCGCACCATCGCTCAAAATCAGCCAATGATCGCTTACCTATACATGCCAGCATACAAATGGGGACCAACGTCGAAGGAAGGGCTCACCACTCTGGACAAAGACTTAACCCCGCCTAGCAGAGTCTCAACGGCAGTCTCGACCACCGCGAAATCGGCCGGATCGTGTCCAACGCCTGTCCAAGGCGCTGAACCCTGGGACAGACCTGCTCCGCGAACATTGTAGGTTAACAGTGCTGAGCGCGTCTGGGTCTCACTCCCTTCAGCTGACTCTTCGGTCGAGGTCTGAGGAAAAACGGCGTTGACCAGATGGACAGAGAAAACACTGTAGAAGTACCTAGTGGGATTAGTATACGATACACGTAAAATCTGTGTATAGCTCGTACGAGAAGCGACGCAACGATGATTGAAAATGACCGAAGTACGGCTCACGGATCAAGCATATTCCCCCCCAACCTCGACCACGGATGCGCACCCGCCACCAGCCGCTCTACACGCAGGTCTTGTACCTCTCGCAGTGTATTCGCAGGCAGATCATCTAATCTGACAGGCGTGGAGGACGTCGACGTCGACGAAGATGCGATTGAAGACGGGAGGTATAGGCGGGCTTCCAGCTGGATCGACGTCGAGGACGATGGTAGAAGGAGGTGGAGATGCGGATGGAGAGGGGAGTGCATCGCTTTCTGCGCCATGCGTTGCGGTTGCGATGGTGTTACATGTGATTTGAGTGTTGGATATGCGATGATATGGCGTTGTGATGATACTCGAGTATCTCGTCGTGTCAATAAAGAAGTTATCGACGATTCCAACCGGCTATACCGCTCTGGTCTCCCGGATAATACCAAACACATTTCTCGATACTCAAGTGTCTCATTGTAGCTGGAATAACCATTGTACGACTGCTTGAGTACCCGTACTTGTCTGGTATATCATGACGCCGCGCTACGCGATCTTGCATTATAGGCATAATCTACAGCTTTCGTAAGAATTGCAAGATGATAAGTGGGGATGGCGGTGTGAGAGAAGATAATAGGGCATGCTGAAAATGGATACACTGATGACCCTTCTGACCGAGAACTGAAAGAATAGGTAGAACTGAAGTGGTATATGACACAGCCGGGTATATACAGAAGCAACTTGAGAGAGGTATCGTACTACTTTTCCGCTCCCACGACGACGATGTGGCCTAGGTAGGCTACCGCTTGGTTGAAGAGCACCAAATTGCCTAATGACGAGTCGGAGCCCGTAGCTTGGGACCCTTTAGCCGAGGAAGTGCTGGTAGCACTCGCGTCGTAGGAGGTCGCACTGTCGGTCGTGTTGCTCGTGACGATATCGCCGAACCCGCTCGTCGTCGCTGCCGCAGACGAGTACGAGGACGACGACACGGACGCTGAAGAAGAAGAAGAAGCAGAGGAGGAGGAAGCGGAGGAAGAAGTGGCGCTGCTACTTGAGAAGGTGGTTGTGGAGGAGAACGAGGAAGCGGTGGAGGATGACGTCGACCAAGAGCTACTGGAGTACGTGGACGTGGTGGATGGCTCGACCCAAGTGGATGTTGGTGTGGTAGACGTGGTCGTCGGCGCTACGTAGGTGGAAGTAGGCGTAGTAGACGTGCTCGGCGCGACCCAGGTAGAGGTGGGCGTCTGGCTGGTCGAAGTCGTACTGCTCGTGTCGTCATTGTACCACCAGGTCATGTAGAACTCGCCCACGCTCTCGTCCTGATCATTCCAACGAAATCGCAAGAAGTCAGCGGACTGTTCTCTTTCGTAGCACCGAGAACGACTCACAGCAAAAGCGTCGAACAGTCCGCGGGACATGTCCAAGCCGCCATACGGACACGTCGGGCACTCGTCCGCGATAGTGGCCGTCAACGTCTTGCCGCCATAACTGATACTAATGCTCTTCCCACAATTAGGTCCAGGGTAGCCGGAACCATACTGGTCCGAATTCTGCGCAACGATATAGTCTGAAGCTGTGTTCGTCCATCCGCACGCGCCGAGGCCGACGTCGTAGAATGTCGCTCGACCATTGTACGTAGCCCTCTTCTGGACTGAGTCGACGTTGAGGCCTACATCGACTGGAGAAGGGTTGCGTTTGTGGTGTGCGCGTGAGCGGGAGCGGGGTTGTACGTTGTGCGCATTATCGGAGAGAGACAGGGCTGGTAGGGCCAGCAAAAGCGAGGCAAACAGTGTCGTAGCCAACATTGTGTCGTCGGTTCAACTGCAGTTGTTGCGATGACGAGATAGACTGGTGCTGGTGTGATGGTATCTCGAAAGATTCCAAAGAGGCGAGTGTTGGTAGTCACGCCACAAAGGCCTTTAGCAGTTTTGGTAGGTGATTGGCGCACTTGAGTCGAGTTAGCTACTTGTGTTGTGAGGCTGTGGATGATTAACAGAACATGAGGATATGGCGTGGTTGTTGATTGTTGGGGATTGGCAATTGGTCATAGTTGATTGTTGATGATGGTATCGATGATGAGTGTGGAGCAAAGGAGGGGAAGAAGGCATCAAAGTCAGCTCCGCCCTTCTTTGTTTCCATCACCATCATCACACAGTCACATCCGCAATCCGCGATCCTCATTACACATCCGCAGCTGACACTCTTCATTCTTCCATTTCTCACTTCGATACGAAGCTTCACAAGCGATAGAGGACAGATGTGAAAGATCAACTCACCTAGAAGGGTGCACTTGCTCTTAGTCCACTATTCTACTCTTTATGTGATATCAGTTCGATGATCGTCTAGTCGTCGGATCGTGGTGAAGGCGGAGGTCGTTGAGGTCGAGATAGTTGATGTCGTGAGTGTCGAGGGTCGGATCAAAGAGCGTATATGGTCAGTGTCAGCGTTGCGTTGTCGGTGTTGGCGGAATGTCAAGTATAGACTAATGTTCAACGATGAGATCAAAGGATGCAGACGAATATCGAAGCACAAGCACAAGAGATTCTGGGGTACTGACTCGCTACATCCCCCGACGATGACAGCTAGTAGCTACTGCAGACAGGGCTGCAGATAGGGGAGAGGACTATGACCAGGCTGTACCAGCCACCAAGGCCAAGTCCAAGTCAAGGCCCAAGTCCCATCCGATATCCATGAGAAGTACTGACACTTGTTTGTGGCTTGCAAAGTTCCATCCCACCCCACCATCCAACCATCCTGCGGTCCACCCTGAAAATCCAATTTATCACTCGTACACTCATACTCTCGTGCATACACGATCATCCGCAAGTGCTCATCCGCAATCCCCCCGAATTCGAGTTCCCATCCTCGACGTCAGTCGACACCGTCCATTGGGGTAGAGCGACGACGCGGCGCAAACTAGCGATTTTCTTTATTTCCCACTATTTGTATCGTGCTGTATGATGTGTTTCATCCGGTATGCTGCTGATCCAGGGTCATTCAAGATTGTTCCGTCCCGGTCGTTTCAGGGTGCTATTCAAGCTATTTTCTGGTTGTGAGTGGATTTCGCCAAGAAAGCCTGGACCGCTGTGCTGTATGAACATGGTCGATATTCCTGTCAGTTGGACAAGCAACTGTTCGAAAGCATTGGATTGAGTATTGAGTATTGAATGAACACATCGTCATAGGCAAACCACCGAGTCTTGGATAACAGTACCGCTCATGCTTCTCGCCCGAAGCACTCGTCACATGTTCTCCTACACTACACCACTTTATTGTCATAGAGTATATGTATATGCATTTCAAGTGTACAACGCCACACCCACTACTATCTAAAAGATCAGGTGAAAGGGGGCAACCACTCTTCGCCCCGCTTATGCCGCCGATCAAGTTCTGTTACGACCTCATCATCAGTCCCTAGACGGGCTACGAGCCGAGTTCTATAGTATCGCAAGAACGACGGGGAGATATCTAGGGATTCGAGTAGGATCTGCTGTGTGAAGCGCGGCATCGGATGATGGTTTTCTGCTCACGCACGACATCTTATCAGCACAGCTCATACACCCTGTATCAGAAGATTGAGGATTTACCTGAACTACCGAAGACTCCCCCCACTTCCCCGATCAACGCTTCGAGACCCAATAAACACCATCCAGCAATTAGCGTGATGAGTATAAGTGATCGTCCTTCCACCACGCAGAGCAACGAGCAAGGCAATGCCGCGAGATATATGATGAGCAGGTGCGAGAGGTGTAGCGTGAGAGGTAATGGCGGTGGATCTACACAAGTCAGATCGGATCAGTCAACGATCTAAACATGGCAATAATGTGCAAGACATCACTCACTAGACGACAGACGCTCCGCCTCGCCCAAAGCCCCGCTGAGAGTCTTGACGATACCCAGCCCTCTCTCCCTCTTTGAGTCTGTCCACCCGCCTCGGTCCAATGACACGTCCGCCAGCCCAATTACATATGCCTCCATGAGCTTGAGCAATGCCAGCGGCAGATTCAGGGGGTAAGGCGACTGAAGATTCGATTTCGGTTTGATAGTCGGCGCGAGACTATCCTTTGTGATCAGATTCTCCCCTTTGCCGATCGCATCATCCTCATCCGACTTTTCAGGCAGGTTCAGCTGGCTAAGCTGTTGTCGCAATTCCAGATCTGCCCCTTCGTCCGATAAGCCCGCCGTGGCTACTGCCTCGGCTAACTTCGATACAGCCTCTTCGGCCTTTCCACGTAGATTTCCCAGGTCCCATTCATCTTCGCCGGCAGAGTTGCGCTCTTCTTTTGATGGCGGACCAGTACTTCTTCTCCTAAGACCAGGACGGCCAAGTTCGTCTACTGCTTCGACAGGTGGTGTAGCGGTGGTAGATCGCGAAGCGCTGCCTGAAGGTCCGGCGTGAGCCTCGGCGAAGCGGACTCGCGCTTCCGTGCGCTTTAGAGACAACAAATAGGCTGGAGGTAGCAGATCACATAACGGTGGTTGAGGCAGCGGACGACTACCTTGCAGGTGATGTCTGCGAGTGTGGGCGAAGTCAGTATGTAGGGAGACGTGGCGGGTGAAACAAAACTTGCTGTAGAGCGAATGCGAATCCTACCAGTAATCCTGCTACTTCATCCACTTTGTCCGCTACCGGGGAACGGGCATCCTCTTCTTTACCCTTGGACGACACGGACCTTGACCGGTCATTCGTAATTTGCTCTTCGAGCTCTTCTCCATCTGCGCCGATATCGACGGGAGTGGACGCCGGTGAGATGGGCGATATGTCCGTCGAGGGGATGGAGATCTATGCAAGATACAAGGTATTTTTGAGCCTTGTCCGAGCTGGCTCAAGCATTTTCAGAATTTCAAGAGACTCACCATGCGCACGCCGTCGCGTATCACTGAGCGTACTTCGACCCACACCTGTTTCCCTTCGTCCCATTTTGATATGGACGAGGAGAATCGATATGATAATAGCAGTCCAGTGACTAGCGGGACGACGGCAACTCAGCACTATTCCATAGCGTTGCTGTGATTGTAGGCGGAGGAGACGAGGTGGAGGAGGTGGAGGAGAGGGAGATCATTCAAGGCTTAGACAAAAAAGTCGACTTACCCATACTCAGAACGCCGACTATCGCAGCGCCCGCTTTGCCTATCAAGTCTTTGTCCACCCACCCATATTCCGCTGCGCGGACGATAGCGAACGCGTAGAGCGTCAAGAACGGCAACTGTCTAGGGGGAAGCTTGGAGCTGCGCACCGACGAAATACGAAGGGATGATCAGTCAGATAGGTTCCTCTCGGATGCTCAAAAGAGAGTGATCAGAGTGCACACTCACAAGGCATAAGTGAGGAGCTGCAGGCGCGTCCTAGGGCCTGACCGGGGTATCCGAGACGGCGGTCGTGATCGAGCGACAGCACGTCGCCGCCGAGGTGGCGCGCGAGCCATGGGCATGGTTTGTGTGGTGGAAGGTGGTGAGTCTGCTCGGTCGATTGACAGGCCGAGTATCGCGAACGAGGCGAAGTGGATCTCCAATGTAAGATAACGATAGCGAGCTAGTCGGCGGTATTTGACAGTTGACCTATGCTCTTAACAGAAGTGCGTGCGTGGTGTATTCACCGGGGAGCAGGTCGGAATGGACGATGGACAGCAATTATAGGTATTAAAGAAGAGAGCACAAGTCATGGAGGAGGGCTGAATTTGCGTATTGTTGACCTCGCGCTCCGAAAGAACGGTACACGAGTACACGAGTACACCGGAGCTCGCCGAACAGCGCGTCATTCGTTGATGACACGTTGCCAGTCGTCTTTTTTCTGTTGTACAGCATACACCAAAAAGATACTGCACAAACAAGAAATAGGGAGAAGCAGGATGGCTTCGCACTC
>JALPCB010000271.1:0-17771 GCA_026538395.1 Cryptococcus sp. GC_Crypt_3
TTGGTCGAACGCCTGTCCCGACGAAGAGGGACGAGGGGGTTCGAGGAGCGGAGGATCAAGAGGTCGTGAGAGAGGCAGAGGCAGGGGTCGAGGTTGTTAGCACAGTGTTTCAATTAGCAGGATGTTGCATGTGTCGTCCTGTCTCGCATCATTGTCATGTAGTTATAGATCAATCTCGCTGCTATATCATCACATATGTATCATCGCACTACTATACCGCCCCCCGACCCTACATCATGGCGCCTGGAACATATGGCACGTATGGCTGGACGTGCACTTGTGTCGGTGTGACCTGGATAAATTGCCTTTCAGAGCGTAGCTGATCAAGGTGGTTATGGAAATGTATGCCAGGCCAGAGTAGCCGTATAGCAATATGCATACGAGAGAGCAGTGTAGTAGTGTATGTATACAGTAGGTAAGTGATGACACTATGCTGATATGATGATATGGATGATACTGGGTATGATACTTGCTATAATCGTATATTCTTGATATTGAATGGTGGTTCCGTAGATACAATTCGAGTACAGGAAGCACTGCTTGCTATAAAAGTACAGATTGATGACGCAGATTACACGTGTTCTCTTCTCCCCCCTCTCTCTCTGCCTCTCTTCCGCTCAATCACTCAGCTTGCTCCAGGTCTGCAGTATGCAGTATGCAGGATACGCCTCACCATCGAGTGCTTTCAGACTCAGCAGCGACCAAGCGCAAGAACGCCTCTTGGTCGTCCTTCTTCATCCCGTAACTCTCCTTGGAATCGGGGAACGAGCCGTCCTTGACTGCGCGCACGTAGCCTCGAACGGCTTTGCGGGCTTGGGGGCCTACGGCGCCGAATTGGCGTACGAATCGCGGTGCACCGGCTGGTTTCGGTGTGGCGGTTGCTGTTGAAGTTGTCGACGTTGCTTCGCTGCCAGCAGGATGTGTTTGAGATACTACTGTTGATGATAGTAGTGATTGTACTCCTCCTGCCGCTGCTCCTGTCGCTGCTCCAGCCTGAAGCTCCGCTAACGTACTGCGTACCACGACATCCTCCGGATCCTGATCCTCAGCGTACGTGCCCAGTACATCGGTAATGACCAACACTTGCCCACTGGTCGATTTCCCCGCACCGATACCGATCGTCAGACCCACATCCGCAGTGATGGTTTTGGCCACATTAGCCGGGATAGCTTCCAATAGAACGGCGAATGCGCCTGCCTCCTTCATTTCTCGCGCAGTTTGGAGGATATCATACGCTGATTCGGCGGTTCGGCCTTGGACTAGGTATCCAGATAGGCTCGTTGCGCGCTGTGGTTGGAGGCCTAGGTGCGGGATCACGGGAATGCCGATCTCCGATAATCGTTTGATCAAGGGGACGATCTCTCTTCCTCCTTCGATCTTCACCCCGTCCACTCCGCCTTCCTTGATCATCCTCATGACTCCCTTCACACCGTCTTCGATCGATGCCTCAAATGAGCCAAATGGCATATCCGCAAACGTGAAAGGTGTCTTGGCTCCACGGCAAACTGCTCGAGCATGATGGATCATCTCGTCAAGAGTTATTGACGTAGTCGATTCGTACCCTAGTGCCACCTGGGACAAGGAGTCTCCAATAAGCACCATATCCACTCCGCACTGCTCTGACAAGAGCGCAGTCGGGTAATCGTAGGCTGTCAAACAAGTTATGGGCTCGCCAATCGAGGCAAGCCGATGGAGCTCGGCTATGGTGACTTTTGCTCTGGGGGACGAAGAGCGGGAGGCGGGAGGTCGGGCCGACATGTTTCGTTTCTGCGCTGCTCCGAGGGGTCCAAGAACTGCGGCAACATAGGATAGTACGTCAGCTCTCATGATCATGCCACACAAGATGTTTCCGTACTTACGCGAGATAAACGGCTTTGGTCGAGCAGTCGTATGGAAACCTCGCCGCTGACCCTTCGCCGCGAACGACTTGTCAGGCGACTTGCCTTTCCAGACAGTGACATCTTCGGCCGAACGATCGGCACTGTCCACAAGTTCCGCTCTAGGTACTCGGATTCCCAGTTTCTCCAATTCGGCCAACGTGTCAAGATCCGTTTCTGCCTCCCCAGCCATGATGCTCTCGATGACATCGGCGCCTTCTTCCTCATCTGCCTTTTCAGCACGCGACAGTCTTCTGACACCTCTCGTGCGGATGACGGGGTTCGCTTTGGGTTCGTGCGGGAACAGATCGCCCCATGATGATTTGCGGGCGTCGTGGTAGCCCTGCCGTGAATGAGATTTCGAGTATGTCAAGCGTTGTATATTGCCTGCTCGACATCAATCAAGGCATTAGCCACTGCTTGTAGTTGATATACTGCTGCTCGACCAGCACGAAGAAGCTGAGAAGTCGACTCACCATCAGGACAACAAGCGTCAATAGTCACATGACCACTCCTCTTCATCGGTGGCGCAACCATTCTTGGCCATGTGTACGCCTCCCGTCTCAGGCTGTTCTCCAGTTCGTTTCTATCCACCCGACTAGGGCCTGATTGCTGAGTCGATTGTTCCTCGCTCCCTTCGAGCAGATGCACAACTTCTAGAACTCCTTCCGCGCCCTCGATCTCAGTCAAGACACCTCGGCCATCTTTTTTGAGCGCGGCTCTTTCAGCAGCTTCGCGTCCTACGCCGCCTAGCCTGCCCGCCTTCCGGAGAACTTCCGCTTGCGTCTGCTCAGCGCTGACGTCCAATCCTCCTCCTGATACGACACCTGGTCGCTCTCCTCGGGCGATGACGAGATAACAATATCCCGTGTCCTCCTCTCCCCGACCAGAGTGTTTCGTCTTCCTCAGGAAACTGGGCCGTTGCAATCTCTGGCTGAAACCGCAAGTATCCCTAGTACTGGCTAGTGGACAGACTCCATCGTGCGGACATGGTGCAACGACGTGTAGTGGGCTCTCGCTTGTAGCTTGATCCAGGATGAACGATCTGGCGGAAGACATCGCTTGCCATCCTTCTGGGGACGAACGATCGATGAGGACAATGTAAGGGGAGTCGAGGGAGAGTAGTTGCGATAGATGGGAGTGCTGCGAGGGGCGGGTCGGGAGCTTCGATAAGAGGAATGTCGAGAGGACGAGGGAGGGCTAAGATGACAATCTCTACGTCAGCTTCTTTCTCCCGTAACGACGAGAGGATATGACATACAGGTGCAGAGGACAGCACGTGCTTGCGATTAAAGTGCAAGTCTGCATTGCGCCCCGGAACACCTGCATTGCAGTAAAGTAAGCGTAATCCTCGAGATTTCAAGAGCAGACATCACGTACCCGCTGCGATCTTCGTGGCGAGATCAAGACCGTGTCGCGAGGAATGCACAAGCTGGAATTTGAGCTTTTGCTGAGCAGTGGTGGACGAGGACGAGGAAGAAGAAGAGGACTGTAGAGCTTCGAGGGCGTCGAGTGTTGACCTGATATAGCATAGAGTCAGCACTGCTTTCATTCACGAGGACTGCTCAACAAGGGGTAGCAGCGAGGCAGCTCACCACATGCCCGATCCCAGCCCTCCAGAGAACTCGACCACCTCGATCTCTTTCTTTGCTCCTTCCGTCTCGGCGTCCTCTGCAGATTTAGCTTGACCAGCTTGCGCTAACCAATCCCGACCCAGTCTCCGCCGCAGCTCATGCAATACGTTGCGCACTACTGCGTACTCGCCCGGTAGCACCGCCGCCGCTTTGGCCAGTTCGCCTTCTTCCGTCCGGCGCGGACGACCCGAGCGATGATCGTGCTTCTCTTCTCGCTTCTTACTGCTCGGAAGGGCGAGGTAGGACTCGCGGAGCTGTCGCGGGTCTTCGAGCTCTACATTCCGAACACTTCATCAGCCTTGATTTTTACCCTATGCACAATCAGAGCAAGAGGTGGTTGCGATGAGTGCAAGAGACTAGTATACGCACGATCAATTTGCGCTTGGATCCCATCCTTCATCTCCTGGGGGAGGACCACCACTCCGACGCGCTTCGAGCCCAGGACAGCCGCAGGACTTCGCCTCTCTTCTCTTTCTCCTCCTTCCTCTCTTCCTTCAATCCCTTCTTCAGCTTCATAGTGCTCAACACTGCCGTCCCGCCTCGATCTCATCTCCCCTTCATCCTCGAGATCCGGTTCCGGTCCTAGTCCAAATCGATGTGGCGCCGAAGGTCCTGGTGTCTGCACAATCTCGAGATCATCCACTCGCGAGTGCAAACGCCTTCCGCTAGCCTCATTCCCACCTTTCCGGTCGCTCTCCGCCACGCCCATGCCCATGCCCATATCGCCATCGTTGATGAGCGAGCGGAAACTCTCGTCCAATTCCGGACTAGCGGGCTGTCGCACTACCTGCGCTTGACCCCTGTGTGCTCGCTCTCGATCTTGCGCACTTGCATAACTCGTCAATCGCCGAGCAGGTGTTCCAGTGTTGACGTTTGATTGTGCAGCGAGTAGAGGCGCTTGACGAAGTATCCTCGCTGGGCGGGGCAACATCGCGGCTCGGTCCGTATCCTGCTCTTTGACCTATCTAGTTGTTTGCGAATCTGCGATTCTCTGTACAGCTGGTCAAACACGTCTCAAAAATTAGGTGACTAGTGATGCCTTCAAGTCGAGAATGAGGATGAGATGCAACAGAGAGAGAGAGAGAGAGAGAGAAATACATGTCATCTCATTCGCTTATACACATTTCCCGAAATTTCAATCTCAGCAATGACAATGACCGAGCGTGCGACATCACGTGACATGCGTACCCGATTACGACATTAGCTCCGTTTCACCTGGGTATCGCATCTTGTCGAGTCTATTCGACCAGAATTCGCGTGTACTATTGAACTGGATACCGTCTATGCATTCCCTTCCGATCCGAATGGTTCGACTAGATATATATTTGTACACGTACATCACTCCGTATCGAGGAAAATAAGAAAGAACGAAAACGAAATTGATCATAAAATTATCTACATTGTACATGAAATCCACATTTGTGAGAAGGGACATTAATCGCTCGTCTAATATATACTACACGCTACGCGCTATACACTATGCCCTCGCAGGTATAGCCGAGGCGTGCCTCAGGAACCCACAAAGAGTTCCGAGGGGGTTCTCTCTTGCTCCCATCCCTCGCACCATACCAGGGCCGGATTGTAATTTCAACCCGCCCATCAGCGCAGACAGTGAGTCTTGACTGTTTTGCAGTTCCTCCTCTGCTGCGGCAGCAGCCAGAGCAGACTTCTCTGTGTCTGTCGACACGACCTTTAGTCTGGCGGTACCTGTCACGACCGCGGCTAGCTTGTCGGTATCGAGCGTCTTGCCACTCCCTTGGAAAGCGGACCAGAATGATGTGGCCAACTTCGTCGTAATGTGACTCGTGGCGATGGCAGCTGTAGCAAGAGCAGCGGCAGAAGCTGCATCGGCCTTGTCGTCGAGAGCCGCAGCCGACGCCTCGACGAAAAATTTGGGTCGCATCTCGCCACTCAAATTGGCCTTGTCCGCTGCAGCTTCTCGCGCGAGTCGCGACCACATCTGCATGCGGTAGCTGTCCATCGAGCGAAGCGAGAAAGGCGTGGCATCCGCCCACTCGGCGAAGGGCGAGGAGACATCTCGACCATTCCCGACATGAGCCAAGCTATTTGAGGGGCCGGCGGCTGCCGGTTGCATGGTAGCATCGTCGTTCAACATGGGGTTGATATTTACGCGAGGAAGATCAGCAAAGGATCGCAAAGGCGTAGGCTTGGGCGCAGCCGAAGGAGGCAGCACCAAGTCGGGTGTGAACATGGTGTGACAGATGGTTGAACCGCCGCCGAACATGTTGTCGTTGCCCCAAAAGCCTTTAGTGGATGGCGAACCAATGTCCTTGCGCGGGTTGTAGGTGTTGAGTGGTGTCTGAGTGCGGCGGAGAGTATTCGGCCCGGGTCCAGCAGTTGCATTACCACTCGCGGAAGCAATGGCGAGCGATGGCGACATTGACAAGGCGTTGAGCATCGCTGGAGAGACGGAAGTCTTCGTCGCCGTCTCAGGGTGGAGGATCGACATGGTACTGGCCTTCAAGGCGTCGAGTTCGCGTCTACGTGATGAATGTGGTCAGCGGGATGGCAAGTTCCAGAGGAGATTGACTACCCACCTGAGGTCCTGGTTCTCGGTGCGAGAGTTGACCAGCTCTGCCCTCATCTCATCAATGACCGTGTCGCGATCCTTGATGTGACACTCGAGGGTGCCAATGTAATCCTTTCTTCTGGTTCGGAAAGCACGGGCACTGAGCTTGTTTCGCAGCTGCCTCTTCTCCTTCGACGACAACTTCTTGTACTCTTCAGGCGAAGGACGCCACGAGTCATCATCGTCCAGGTCCTCGTCATCACCCCTGACCACGGACGACATGCCGCCGCCTTTCTTACCGCCTTTACCCTTGCCAGCGGAGAAGATCGCCGGAAGGGGGACAAGACGATCGAGCTTGTGATCGAGGTCATCACCGATCGAGCTGAACGTTGATCCTTGTCGTACTGAGCGGCTTGCATCGGGAGATGCTGACTCATGTGCCTCGATAGATCGAAGCGGTTCTGGGTCCGCGTCGTTTTCGGGGATCGCCAAGAAAGGTGGGAGCGCAGGTGATGCGTTAGTCACGCTAGCTGATGTCGACGTTGACGGAGACAGCTTGGGCGCGTTGGCGAATACTCGATCGGGGAACGCGTTGGTATTGTTGAAGACCATGGAAGGCTGGACTGTACTGGGCATAGGTGCAGAGGGCGCAGCAGCGTCGGCGATGTCGGAACCAAATTGCTTCTGATAGTTGAGAATGTTGTTCATTAATTGTTGGAGAGCCGCTTGCTGGTCGATGGGCAGACCAGAGAACGCCAACTCATCCTTGTTGAGGGAAGTTTGCGGGAGAGCAGCAAGAGGCTGAGGGATGGGCACCGGTCTGACCTGTGCATCGACAGAGACGGGCGATTGTGATGATGAAGAAGCTTCGCCAAAGCTAAATTCCATGGGCTCCTGCTTGACTTTGATCGTTTCGTGTTCAGGCTGTAGCCTCATGCTTTGAGGAGGCTGCTTGTAGTCTGAGCCAAGCATGAAGTCGACGGGGAAGTCATTGTCGAGGAAGTCGAATGAACTTGATGGGTTGAAGGTGAATGGTTCTTGGACGTTGTGGGGGAGTGGCGACGGAGTATGATTTGGGGAGGCGGTATTGGGAGAATGGGTGTGGGACTGTGATGGCGAAGGAAGAGAAGCGATGAACGCGGTCAGCCACAGTACTGATGCGGCGGCCTCGCCATCTGGCTGTGGCTCCGACAGAATCGGTGAATCACTCACTGTGGTCTCGGCAGAGGAATCGAACTCGTCAAAATTGAAGAGATCCTCAAATCCCTGGACAGAGTTGTCGAGTGCGAGCGACATGTCAATATCGTCGGGGATATCGAGGTGGGACGAACTTGATGTGCTGATGGTGGGGGAGAAGAGGGCGGATGACATTGTCCTGAGATTGTGTGGGAGCGGGCGCGATGTGCGGTAGGAGCTGCTCTATGGGTAATTGTAAGTGATGAGTCCGATGAGGAAGAGGGGGTGGTATAAAGGAAGAGCAAGAGAGTCGGGTAGAGTGAATTGATGAAGTTGTTGAGTGGTTTGAAAGGGGTATTGAGATGTATTCAATGAATCACGGTGGGTGAAACGCAGCACAGCCCTTTTGTGGGAAGGACGAGTGCGATTGCTTGTATGGGAACGGTATACACAAAAGGAATGCGGCCTGTGCACAGGGATGCAAGTGCAAAGGTATAGTGAAGGTGGACGTATGTATATGTTGTGTGTGTGGATTGGGTGATGATGGGAGGTGGGATACAAGTGGATCGATGTATTCTCACTCACTGTTCGATCGAAGTCGGTGACGAGTGACGTGACGTCTTGGCTGGCCAGCGCCTATCGAGGGTGTGGTGATGATTTGATGATTCGCCACTATGACTATTCCTTTCTCACGGTTCTTGATCTCACTGTCGATCTACTCTCGAGTCTTCTATCTTCAGTATTCGTATGCTCGATGCTTTGTCGCTGGTCGTACTATGCACAATAAAAGTACAAGACAGTATGGTGCAACGTAGTGTAACGCGATGTGTATGCGTATGTGGTGCAGGTGCAAGTGCAAGTGGACGAAATCGTATTTCGTATCTCGTACTCCGTATTTTGAGCTGAATAAGTATACTCGAGTACAGTCATACGAGTCAGGAGCAGGAAACGATGTCGTGTCACCTCGGCTCGGTCAGACTAGTGACTGATTCTGCCCGTACGGCTGGGACGGCAGTGCGGCTGCACGGCGCAAGAGCTCCAGGAGCCAGGAGCTAAATAAATGGATATCGGGCTTCCGCCCGTTGCCCGAGGTATCGTACTACCTCCCCAGCACCCATATTACATAATCACGCGAGGGCAGCACGGCTTCCATGCTCTTCTCCGCTGTTCCCTCCATCAAACCAAATCGAACAGTGACGCGGCCTCGGCTTGAGCCTAAATGCCTGCATTGTATCGGGGTGGATTAGATATACTGTATATCTCGCTCTAGCCGATTCATGCATGCAGTATTACGAGTACCTATCCGGTCCCATGTCACCTATTACCTATACTTAAAAAGTCCATCCGCCTTTAACTTCCTATGATCATACACTGCACTACTATGCACAGCCGTTACGCGGCCTACGCAGCTACGCAGCCTCCGCAATCCAGCCTCTCCATATCTTCTGAATCTCGACGCTCTCCCTGAAGATCCTGTATTTCGCATCTAACAACTTCTTCTCCCTCTCACCATCTTTACCGTCCCGCGGCTCAATCCTTTTCCCAGGCTTGGTCATATCAACCATCACGTCCCATAACTGCGTCCCATTCTTCTCTTTCGCCTCTTCCACGTCCTGCTGAGTTGATAGTGGCTTGCTCTGGCGTTCGATAGTCAGGTCATAAGCGTAACGACCGAGCATCGCTGCTCCGAGGACTACTGCTGCTGAGGGCTGAGGCGGGATAATGATTGGCATTTGCAGTACAGTCGCCAGTAATCGCATGAGCGGTCCGTTCTTCGCTTGCGAGCCTACATTAACCATCAGTACTCGAAAGCGTGCTCGCCCTTCATGTAGCACTTACCAGACATGTAGATAGAGTCAATCTTGTGACCTTTTGCATTCATCTCATCGACAATGTGTCGAGTCTGCAATGCGATGGCCTAGAAAGTGCATGAGCTTCATGGATTACCTTCTCCAGTCCAAATAGCTTACTTCAAGCGTCACGTTGAACTTGGCAGCCAGGTCATTCAAGCTGTCATCGAGAGTCAAACCGGTGATCATTCCCCTCATCTTCGGGTCGGCGAGCGGTGATCGATTGCCTGATTGGGTCATCAATCTCGTGTCCTAGATGCACTCATTACGGGGGTCCGTATTCGCTCACCATGCTGCAAGAGGTAAGGTCAGCACGTACACACAGCATATGTCAGACCGAGCAGACTCACTAAATCGGGGTAAAAGTGCAGGTCTTTGGTGAGGTGTGCTAGAGGAACTCCTTTCAGCTTGCTTCTGAGTATCATGCTTTGCGGCGAAACTAAGACACTGACTCAGAGTCTCCGCGCCTTTCTCCTTCATCATCTCCTCGAGTTTATCGCCCAGAATCTCGAATGTGCTCTTGCCGCTCTTCTTGGACGATTCGACGAGCTTGGGATAGGCAGGATGAGTTTGCATCATGAAGTCGATGAGCTGGGGAGGGTTCGCCATCGTCGTCAGCATGTCCTATCATATCGATCGTGTTGAACGGCCGGACGTACCTGCCCGGTGGACGACTGTCCACCTTCGTTCATCCACAAACCCGGGAAGACGGCATCGCGGTATGGGCCCCACTGCACGGTCATTAGCAACAAGTCCATATGTCCATAGAGTAGTGTACACCTAAGAACTCACAACACTGAGAATGAATGACGCGTTAGCGAGTGTAGAGACATTCTTTGTGAAAATTGGAACTCACCCAGGAACCAAGATACCCTCCTCGCTCTGCGCGATATGACAAGTGCTCGTACCGGCGATAGCTGCGAGTCGCGCACCCGCATCGCTAAGAGTGGGCTTGGGCTCTTTCTCCCCAGCGGCAGCGGCGACAGTACCAATCCAGCCTGCGTAGCTATACCATGTAGACCAAATTAGCCGTGCTTTAGATGATGCTTCCTCGATGCTCTTAAACTCACGCATCAATGACTGCGCTGCCGACTGCGGTACCTTCGACCAAACCCAGCTCTTCAGCGGCTCTCTTGCTGAGACCGTTGCCCACGGGCTGCCCAGCCGTGAGGATCAGTCCGTTCTTCCCCGCGATCCCGCCAAGTTGGTCGAAGTTGTCTTGAACGAGATCTTCCAATCCTACCGAAGAAGGTTTCGTCAATATTGCCTGCGCGGAGAGCGAAACTGAAGCTTGTTACATCAATAGGCACTCACCAATCTTGTTGAAGAACCTTGCTGACCAGCCGTCTTTGCTCACTTCCTCCTCTCCGCCATCGCACACATGCACCATCGTCGCTCCAGGAGGGACATAGGAGCATTTACACGCGAGCGAGCAGGTGGATCGCGCTAGGGATGAGGTCGCGTGGTAGGTTAGGTAGTCTGGCAGGCTGCCGACCGCAACAACGCTCTTGAGCTCATGTCATGCGACATTGAGGAAAAGTTGTATCGACTCACTCGAAGAACATTGCGCTTTTGAATCGCTCCGAGGGCATGTGCTTTTTCAACCAGAGTGTTTTCGGAATCTCCATCTCCAGCTAATCATCTTATATCAGCTCTATAACCTCGGGTACCGTAACTCGAGTACCGAATACAACCTCGAAGCTCAGCTCGCTGGCTGGGGACTCACACTCATAGTCTTGCCCACAAAGCCCAGTACGCCCTCCCCAGTCTTATTGATTGCCTCCGCTTCTTCCTCTGCCCGATGATCCGCCCAGAGAATGACGTTCCACTCTCCCCCTTCTCGACCAAGATGACTGTCTTGTTCATCCGTCTCCGCACCTTCAGCCGTACGGGACACACTGAGAGGAACACCCTGCCTGTTCACTACGGCGAGAGAGCACGTAGCGTCGAATCCTATCCCTTTGACTTTCGCGGGATCTATGCCTGAAGAGCTCAAGATCGTTTTCGAGCATTTGGATAGGGACGCCCAGATGTTGGCGGTCGATTGCTCGAAGATCCGATGATCGCTCGGCGAGCGGTGCGTCAGCGTCGCCTCTAGTCAAGAATCGTTGGACAATCAGTTCGATACTAGCAGATGATTACGACGAAGAGAGCTGCTCACCAGAGTGCTCAGCGATAAGATTCCCGTTCCTGTCGACTAAACAAGCGCGACCCGATCCCGTCCCACTATCCCACATTCACGTTCACGTGTGTGACATCAGCACAAGCCCCATCACGACGTACGATGAGCTGATGCGCTGCACTCACACGTCGAACCCGATATAATACTCCATCTCACTGCTCATGCTGTGCTGTGCTGTTGGTCGTATGTGGGGATAGAAGATGCGATATGGCTAGTGCGGTGCTATGCAAGTACGAGTGTGAGTACGCGATTGATGAGCGAGACGACGTTAGTGGTTCAACGTGCAATACCAATCACAATCAAAATACCAATTTCCCCTGTACCCTCGTCTCCACTCTGCAACCTCCACACTGACTGGTAGTAGTCCCACACTGTAGCTCGTGTTACTCCACAAACCCTCGTTACGGCACC
The DNA here is from genome assembly GCA_026538395.1 of Cryptococcus sp. GC_Crypt_3. Classification (NCBI taxonomy): domain Eukaryota; kingdom Fungi; phylum Basidiomycota; class Tremellomycetes; order Tremellales; family Cryptococcaceae; genus Cryptococcus; species Cryptococcus sp. GC_Crypt_3. The sequence goes on from JALPCB010000271.1 coordinate 11,661, forward strand.
TTCTCCACACAAAACGGCCGATCACCTGTAAGCATGACTTGCCGACGTATAGGCTCGCGAACACTTTCGGACATGCCTAGATACTTTTGTTCATTGCACTCTGCATCAGCCAACGTAATAGCAGTCGATTAGGTCAGACACGTGCCTTCTACCTGCATTCATCGCCCTCATTTGCTGCATCCGACGAAAGCTGCGCTAGTAGAGTTTGAAACGTTGCATGATGTGCCTATGTCTGACAAGGGGGTTGTAGATGAGGTTGAGGGTTGAGTGTGCTCCTCCTCCTGCTCATAGTCCTCGAGTGCGATACGGCATCAATTCACATGATGCCGACGACAATGTCGATGGTGATGGGATGGCGGTGATACCCCGTTTCACCTTTGCACCGATTGACACACTACGACCACTGTACCTGGTCCGTGCGGCCTGTCTACTCGGTTATAGCGTCTGTTGACCGTATCCGTACATGCATGTGTTTGTGTACTCTGTAATTGTCGTAGAGCCAATATATACTCTGTGTCTCTGGTCTCCGATCACTGCAGCTTCTCTCGTTAGTATACACTTTATCCTCACTCTCCTCATCATCATCATCGCCATCGCCATATATAACGAAGACTCACTTGACTTGGTTGCATTCCACACTCTTTCGCAATAGCTACCTCATACCAGTTTCCCATACAAGCCGCTCCCACACTCGCTCGCACGCGTCCCTGATCACCCTGAGTGAAAAGAGGGCAAGACCGAAGAACAAAAACAAAATTACAAAATCAAAAATCAACGCACAATTAGCATTGCAGCGCAGTCGGAGCGAGCAGTCAGTCACGTCGCTTTCGCACTGGCCTGGCACCCTCTCTCCTCACTTCACTCCTTGCAAACGCACGTACAACGCACGTACAACGCACGTACAACGCACAGAAGGAAGAAGTGACGAAGAGAGGTCGCTGCGGATGCATAGCTTTTGGTCCTCGCTCTGCACTCTGCTCTAGCTCTGCTCGGTCGATCGCCTTGACCCACTCGCGCAGCTCGCATCCCCTTCCCCAATCCTAGATTCCTAGATCCTAGAACTTCGTACAACTCCAGCTGTGCCCTGCGCAACTGGTTTCACATTCGGTTTCTCCATTGTAGCCTATAGCATCGCATCTCTTGGCATTGCATCGTCCGTAGCGTTGCGGTCGTTGATCAATCGTCGATCGTTTCGTTCTCTTTTCTCTTTCTCTTTCTTGCGAAGGCAATTGTATCCATTGCCTCGTCATATCGCATCTCCCTTACGAATCATCTGGCTGGCCCAGAATATACTCGTTGATCGAGTCTATCCCATACTTCGCTGCTGGACAGCATAACCTATCTCGTATCGCTGTATCGCATCATCGCAGTATCGCATTGGAGACGCATCAGAGACGATATTCGAGGTGAGCGCAAACACACCAACCTTCCATCATCATACGTGTCCAAGCCATCAATCGAGCCACGCGCATCCTTTGACCCCCGCTACTCGCTTGATACCGTCGCTAACAATCACTCTGAAACAGACTTTGACAGTCGCGATCAATATCAACACTTCCTCGCCATCCTTTGACACTCTGTGCCCCTTGTGAGTGCACTCCCTCCACTCACCACTCAACATCAAACACAATTGCGCACCTCACGTCTACCTCCTGTCTCTATACCTGCGCCCTCGTTGATCTGCCAACTGATATGATGCGTTTCCCATGATCCCATTGATAGAGGCCTTAGCGTGCCGCCTAGACAACATCGCTTGCTCTTCATATCCACTTCCAAAAGCCCGCCGTTGGGCAAACTATTGCATTCGATCCGTAGAACAAGGGAGCTCCGCTCGCACCGCTCTCGTCATTTCCATCACCGCATTCACTTCAATCATCATGCTCACCTTCCTCCTACTTGCGGCTCTACCGCTAGCACTTGCCGGACCCATCGCTGAAGCCCAACCAGCATCGCCTACGCCTCTCGCCTCGACCTCTCGACGCGGTATCACTGCGCCTCTTTCCCACGGACCGGGGTACGTGCGTCGCGCAAAAGCCGCTGCAAAGGCAAAACGAGAGTTGGCTCGACCCCGCGGACACAAAGAGCGAAGACACGGTGGTTCGTGGGGAGCGAGAGAGAAGCGTCATGCAGAGATAGAAGAGAGGGATGACGATGGACTGCCTTCTACGTGGCTCTTATGGGCTGGCGCAAGGGTTGATGCGAAGTATAATGGAGGTGCAGGAGGATTCGCAGCTGCATACGCTTTGGCGAAGACGAAGAGAGCGACTGGGGAAGTCGAGTACGTATCAATCACTATCCCCTTCGCCATGTCGAGTATGCACTGACGAGATGCTTGCTCTGTCTTTGCGCGTATAGGCTCGAGTGAGTTACTATATGAACATGAATGATCTTCGGTGTAGTGAGCGGGTACTGACTGCTGCGATATCAGGGACCATAACCTCGATACATCCTACTCTGCGTCTCTCAGCCTCGGTACTCCTGCACAGAGCCTCGACATTGTCCTCGACACTGGCTCGTCTGACCTCTGGATCGCGTCAGATGCGTGCACCGCCGGTGCATGCTCGGACATGACTACCTTTGACGCCAGCGCCAGCACGTCGCTTGTCAAGTGAGTAGTCACTAGGTTATTCAGATAAAGTTGAATTGACTCATTGGCCCGTTGCAGCCTCACATCGACTTTCTCCATCGAGTACGGGTCAGGTAATGCCTCTGGTACTCTTGTCCAAGACCTTGTCACCCTTGGCGGATATTCTGTTGCGTCACAGACTTTCGCTTCGTGTGACACTGTATCGTCTGGGCTGCTGAGCACTGGTGTGAGCGGTATAATGGGATTGAGTTGGCAGGCTTTGGCGTATTCAGGTGGTGAGTCGAGACTTGGAAGCTTCATATACCTCCAGAGTAGTATTGACCTGTTCACTATCTAGCTACTCCTTGGTGGATCACTCTTGCCAAGTCATCGTCGTGGGAAGAATCCCTCTTCGCTTTTCAGCTGGCTAGGTATCGCGATGTCAGTGGTGCCAGCACAACTGAAAGCGACGGCGGTGTCGCGACATTCGGTTACCTCGATTCATCCCTTTATTCTGGCGACGTCACGTACGTTACCGTCGCTTCCGACGCCGAGTACTGGCAAATCGCAATGAGCAGCGTCACCATCCAAGGAAGCAGTGTCTCTTTAGGAAGTTCGACGACGGTCGCTATCGACACAGGCACCACGCTCATTGGCGGACCGGAATCCATCGTCGAAGCGATCTACGCCGAGATCCCAAATAGTCAGCGTATGACCGGATCCTACGCTTCTTACTACGAGTATCCGTGTGACACGTCCATCAGTCTCGAACTCACGTTTGGCGGTTTCACCATCAACGTCACGGACCAAGATTTCAACCTCGGTAAATACTCTTCAGACACCACGATGTGTACGGGTGCAGTATACGTGCAATCTCTGTCTTCGTCTTCGCCTGTCCAATGGATCGTTGGAGACGCGGCGCTCAAGAACACTTATACCGTCTTCCGATACTCGCCGTCAGCCGTTGGGTTCGCTTCACTAGCAAGTGACGTCACCAGCTCCGAAGCCTCTGCGTCCACTACGGTCCCCAACGGCTCTGCCGCTCTCGCAGGAGCGTCGACGACGGCGGCATCTGCGAATACTACTACTTCGGCCTCTAGCGCAGGCAGCTCAGGCTTAAGCGCAGGCTCAAGTGCAGGTTCCAGCGCATCAATCACCTCTTCAAGCAGCAGTGCTTCCAAGACCTCTTCGTCCTCCTCTTCCGCAAAGACTGTTTCGCAGACTAACACTGCCGGCTCGGCGCACGTGGTGGCCACCACTGTCACTGCTACTTCCGATAGCAGCAGTGCTTCTGCCGCAGCAGCAGAGTCGACATCGACCAGTACCTCGTCAGCAGGACGGATCGCTGCTCTCGCTCCGGCAGGCGTGGCCAGTCTGGCGGGAGTCATGGGATTGGTCATTTCGATTTCTGCATTGTTATGAGGTGATGAGTCCGTTTGGCCTATTTGTAAAGTACCCTAATTTGTTCATGCCATTACGGCCCGTCTACGAGGTTGTGAGTAGATACTCATACATGCCAGTCCACATACGCTAGAGTAGTATCATCGATTAGTTCACCCAGGAGATCCGGGTGCTTGTGTAGTATCTTGATTACGATAGTCTTGCATGAGTCGATGGTTATAACGAGCTGTATCCTATGCATAGTTCACGTGGCCACTTCGCTGCTTGCTTCTTGGACTGGAGATAAGACCGACCAACTCGTGGACCATAGCACGGAGTATGCATGGATGCATGACTCTTGGCTCTATCTTGACCTGCAGGGCGGCGGGCTATGGCTATGGGATGAGACGACGGTGCGGGGTAACTGAGCGGAAGTGAGTGGGGAATACGCGTAGTTGCTCGCGAGTAGGTTAGGTCTGTTTCACCCGCATCGAAAGAGATGGCTTCACTGAGACCAAACTTACTTCTTACCTCATCTTTCCTTGTTGTCTTCGTCCCCCGTCTTCCGTCTTCCGTCTCCCGCGTGCTCCTCATGCTCCGTCGGTACTTGGTACTTGACCCTCGGAGCCATTCCTCGTCTCGGGCAACGCCGCGCATGCTCGTGGTTCACGGGCCGTGGGCTATCATACGATGTGATGTGATGCGATGTGATGATATGTGATGCGAGCCACCCGCTAGTACTAGTCGGTATCTGGCTAGTGCTGTTATCGCGTCATGACCAATGTTCGCTGTTCATTGACGGTCGTTCCTCGTAATGTTCGTTGTTGATTGTTGATTCTTGATCGTTGATGATGACGATTGAAACATGGTCGGACTGATCATCTAGACTTCTGATCAACGCATCACCTAGACCTGTAGACAATATCCATCAAGTTGTATGAGTGTAGGTGTCAAGAAGGTGAGCCACCTCACATACCCTGTACCTTCCAGAGATGGATTGCTCATCTGCGCTCGCTCTAGATACTTATCGCTGGATTATCAAGTTGCATTGAGCCCAGGCTCGGCACAGCATCCTTACAGAACACAGAAAAGCACGAAAAGCCCGTCAACGACCAACACTGGAGAAAGCACGCTCAGCCAGCCAAGATCGTAATCGCAACAACAGCAGTAACAACGACAACAACGACAACAACGACAACAACGACAACAACGACAACAACGACAACAACGACAACAACGACAAACGATTCAATACCTGTAAACCGCTTAGGAGGCTGGCAGTCCGCCACCCCGTCCAGCGTAGAGCGTCCAGCATTCAGAAAACAGGAAACAAGCGTACGACTGCAAGCGACAGGCATTGGCCGTATGCGACTTTGTCCTTGACTTGCATACTTGCAGCAGAGGAAGCTATCCGAACCTGTTCTGCACTCTGATACCCCTCCACGCCTGTTGTCAAAATCTTGTCGCGATTGTTGGTGTCGCTCGATAGACATAGAACGCAAGCGCGCAGTCACTAGCACAATACGGCTGCTGCTCGACGACAATCTAACGCATCAGCGCAAAACGCCTTGTGGGCACGATCCCACCCGCCGTTCCCAGTCGAGCGAGGTATCCGAAAGTCTGACGGCCAAGCATTAGCGGACCATTCGCGTCTCAGCCTCAACGACCGCCCTACTTGACAGTCACCGCACGATGGAAGACGCACCTCTCTCCCGCGAAGCCGTGACCTCTGCACTGACCGACGCCTGTCCCTCCTCTCCACCACCAAACAAACTCAAAAACAAACCATCAATATTCTCGCGCCTGCGCCGACAGCCTATACCCGGACCCTACGCCCATCCATCCGGAGCGACCTCGACCCCCGTCTTCCCACTTCAGCGAGGCACCAGCTCCGTTTCTGCCGGAATGAGTAGTACCTCTGGTACAGGTTCGGTGAGAGGGATGCAGGTCAGTGCGCCGATTATGCTGGGGATGAATAGGAGTGAAGAGCTGTTCGGCCCCGGCCCCGGCCCCGGCGCCGAGACTAGTAATGGTATGGGCCTAGAGGACGAGGTCGAGTGGGAACGAGCGCGGACTCTGCCCAGGGTCAGACTCGTGCCTCCGGAAGGTGAGCTTGACCTCCATCGGTTCTCAGTGATTCTTGGTGATGATTGAGACTGATGATG
>JALPCB010000272.1:0-17744 GCA_026538395.1 Cryptococcus sp. GC_Crypt_3
TAGACATTTGTATGGCATGCAATACTCTTCCATGATGCAGAGGTAGGCGACAGGTGATCGAACAGTAGCTAGCTGCTGTACGCAATGGTCGACGAGAAATAAACTCGAGTAGTCGGCTGAAAACACCGCGTGTACGGCGAGGTGTGCGTTGCGGTGCAAAAGTGGAGGTTGATCACGATGAATGACACTCGAATTCCTTTTGTCCTTCGTCCTACCTACTGTCCGCTTTCTTGTACGAGTATCCCTTAGGGACGAATCGTCCGCTGTCTGTACTTACGAAGGTGTCCATCGCCCATATCAACGACCAGAACGAGCAACGTCAGTACGTACTTTTGACGACTCGTCAAGAAAAGCAGCCAGCGGCACTTCGCCTTCCGCCTTCGCCGCGACATAACAGCATATACTAGCGATACTTTACATCTTCTCACCTGACATACGACGCAACGCACGCAACGACCGCATCCACGATGACATCCCTTCGCCGACTACTACACGACCCGACTTTGAGCAGAGTGCGACGGGCACTCCTCTTCCTCGCGCTACTGATCTCAACGACCCTAATCCTAAGCCGCCCTTTCAACCTCTTACATCACAAATCCGCTATACCCAATACTGTCTCCCTCCAGTCGACATACACAGATTTCACCGAGACACATGGTAGTGCGCTGAATCAGACGCGAGCGAAGAGAGTGGCTATTGTCGGTGCGGGCGCGTCGGGGTCTGCTGCTGCGTTCTTCCTCAGGCGAGCGGCGGGAGTCGTTGCTCAGCGCGTGGGCGTCGAGGAGGGGGCGCTGTTAGGCGATATCGTCGTTTTTGAGAAGGAGGGATACGTTGGTGGACGTGAGTCATCTACTAATTCTCTCCTGTATATTATGTCGTGTCTCCACCTCGTACTCTCGCAAGTAATTACGCTGACAGCTGTAAACATTGCTTGCATATCGCCACAGGAAGCACCACCGTGCAACCTCATCGCGACCCTCGAGCTCGTCCACAAGAGCTTGGCGGAAGCATCTTCGTCGCAGCAAACAAGAACATGATGAGGGCGGCAAAAGTGAGCTTTCCATATCATTTCTCAGTACTTTAATCATCGGAATGCTCATGCCATCTCTTTGCACTGTTTACAGCATTTCAACCTCACTCTCATCGATCCCAGCTACGGCGAGGCAGGCATCGGTATCTGGGTAAGTAATGTGATGCCAGTATCATCGACCAAGCGCTGACATACGGTCGATCGCAGGACGGCACATCATTCCTCTACACCACTTCATCGTCAGATAGCACCCTCTCCTCATGGCTAGATTCGGCGCGAGCCCTGATTCGCTATGGGCCACTATCATACAGTCGGACTACCTCGGCCGTCGCGTCGATGTTGACTCGATTTGCCAATCTGTACGACCCTGCTTGGTTAGCCCAACGCGGGCCTGTCTGGAGTATAGATGAGTTTGCAGAGAGCGCCGGTCTGGGAAGGGAGTTCACCACTCGTACAGGGGAAGACTGGGCGCTCAATGTTGTCAAAGTCGGTAAGAAGTGGATGGGGGAAATCATGGGGGGAAGTACGAGAGTCAACGTGAGAGCGAAACCACCTGCCGATAACGAGACTCGCTGCACAAGCTGACTCGCATGTCATAGTATGCCGAAGATATGAGCGTCATCCACGCACTTGGCGCAGGGGTGTCAATGGCGACTAGCGGGGCGTCTCAGATCGAAGGCGGGAATTGGCAGGTGTTCCGGAGCTTCTTGGACGATGCGAAAGCGTTGATTCATCTCGGCGTCGAGGTGAGCCGTCTTCCAGAAGTATAGTACGACAAGTCTGACCCGCCCTATCAGGTCTCAGACATCGTCCAAATCGGCGGCAGCGAGCAGGGCGAACTACAATTCCGAGTTGTGTCAAATAAGACCGAGCTCAATGACAATCTTCCCTTTGACCGGATCATATTCGCCGCCCCGCTGGGCTCGTCACCCGTGTCCAAGCGATTCAAGGATAGCCTAGACCAGCGTGTCCCGTGAGTTTGGAATGCCTCATAAGAGGATAACACCACTAATGATATGTCGACTTGGTAGGCATCAAGACTACGTCAATCTCCACGTCACGTTGCTGAGCACGACCAAGCCGCATCCCGATCCAGCATTTTTCGGCTTAGCCGCCGACGCCTACGTCCCAAATACAATCATCACTTCGAGCGAGACGTCCCAACTGCAAGGTGTCCCTCCACCCCGGTTTCAGTCCATCTCATGGCATGGCGAGATCATGCCTGGTTCCGGGGAGTATGCAGTCAAGATCTTCAGTCTAACTCGATTGACCGATCGGTTCATCAGCCAAATGCTGGGTGAAGAGCCCGGTTGGCTGTTGAGGAAAGAGTGGGATAGTTATCCTGCCCTGAAACCAATCATCGATTATGCGCCTGTCCAGCCGAGTAAAGGCGTGGAATATCTCGCAGCTCTCGAGCCCTGGATATCGACGTGAGTGCGATTCCAATGAGCTGTTACAACGTATTCGTGCTGATTAGTACATTTGACGGGATGCAGGATGGAGACGCAGACTGTATCTGCGCGAGAAGCCGTTGCGCGCGTAGTAGACGAGTGGTGGAATCTCGGTCTAGGCGAGTGTGATGGCAGCCTAGAGTCTTGGGATTGGACATGTTAGTGCGGTCGTGAGGCGGTGGATTGTCGATGTTCGCTCTGGATTATTCGTGTTTTTGTACTTGATTGTTGTTGTCATACCATGCACTATAGTAAGTAGCTTGAATGTGCCAGTCAATCAGTCCATGAGAAGTAGTAAGTGAGCGTTCGAGAGAGGATCTCATATGCTTCGTTAGTCATATACCTCCGTATAGGATATCCTCTCCTTCGACAAGACAGTGTGGTAGGATGATACGTTGGTATATGCATGCGGGGTATAGTGTGATTGTAAGGACATGCGCGCTGCCTAGTTCTTCGTTTTCCTACGGGGGGAATGAAGGAGAGCGAGTGAGAATCAGCACTGATCTCAATGTAGACGTCCCTTTCACTGCAAAGCATATGGAAGCGATTGAGAACAGGAGAGAGAAGAACGACCCACCTATAAGTCCAAGTCTTTCGCGTCAACGCGAATTCGCCAAGTTTATGCCCGACCATCTCCTCCGTCACGGCGACCGGAACGTAGTCTTTCCCATTATGAACCATGAACTTCAATCCGACGAAATTGGGGACGATGGTGCACGCTCGCGATTTTGTGAATATCGGCGTGGAGGTTTTCAGGTGGTGTGAGAGGGACGGGAAGGCGGTGAAGAATGGGCCTGCGCGCGAGGGAGCAAGCGACCAAGCGAGCAGGTGAGGATCGTGTGAAGTGAGGAGTGAAGAGTGAAGAGTGAAGAGCAATTGGAGGGTGTTGCCAGTATCAGAGCAGATTTATTGATGTCAAGACACATGAGAGGCGAGAGAGGACGAAAAGATCGGTCAGTGACGGTCAGACTGCACAGGCAACGGAAGACATATCAAAGCAGCAAGCTCCACTCACCCTTCCATGTCGACCTCCGAAGTACTAGTGATGTCGGGTGCATCGTGCGTCGTGCGTCGTGCGTCGTGCGGCGTGAGTCGAATATACGTTCACCACATTGTCAGAAAAGCAAGCCAAGCAAATGTCCACAAAGAAAGCCAGTAACATGCTCGAGAGTAAGAGATATACCGTGACGTGTATATGAATGACCGCAAGATTGTTCCCGCCCTTATCACTCAAATGATTACAGTATGAGCCAGAAGCTGCCCCGCGCGTCGTGTCTCGTCGAACATTTCTTCTACGGATCATCTACAGCTCACTATCCACTATCATACTGCTATACCTCGTTGCGGAATAAACAACCTCCTCTCCAACCCCAACGCCCAGGCTATTCCCGCGGCGACTACACGAAAGCTCTGCTAGACAGACCTAAAGCGCTTCACGACCGCTCCTCGCTACATTCAACCTTCCATCCCCTTCGTCCTCCACCCTTACTTCAAGTAGATTGCAGTCAAGATGGCTATGCCAGGCAACGTCGTGGTGATGAGTCAGTATACCTCCGCTTCCTTCAGCTGTAGTACAGCAATCTCATGAACTCCGCCGCTGCGACTTGACGTCACCGACTGACATCCTACAATCACTCCCATAGACACCGGGCCCGAGCGCCAATCGGGGAGAAAAGCACAAACTGCCAACATCGTCGCTGCAAAGGTGAGCTTTCTCGTAGCAAGGAGAGCGGCTATCAAGCTCACACTTGCCTTTAGACTGTCGCCGACGTCATCCGAACATGTCTCGGTCCCAAGGCGATGCTGAAAATGATTTTGGATCCTATGGGCGGTATCTTGTGAGCTACTCTAGCGTGTTCATATGCGCTGCATAGCTGACGACCTCATCAGGCTCACCAACGATGGTCATGCTATTCTCCGAGAGATCGACGTCGCTCACCCAGCAGCCAAATCCATGATTGAGCTGTCCCGGACGCAGGATGAGGAGGTCGGCGATGGTACCACCAGCGTCATCATCCTTGGTTTGTTGTCCACTCAAGATCGCGTCGCATATCATGCTGACCCAATAAAAATGTAGCTGGAGAGATCCTCGCTTATTCTCTGCCTCTCCTCGAACGCAACATTCACCCCGTCGTCATAATCCGCGCATTCAAAGCCGCTTTGAACGACGCACTCGAGACCATCTCCCGAATCTCCGTTCCCGTCGACATCACTTCTGAGACCGAGATGCTCGCTTTGATTAAGACATCGATCGGAACCAAGTTCTCTTCCCGATGGTCAGACCTCATGTGCTCGCTAGCTCTTCAAGCTGTTCGAACGGTCGCTGTCACTGCCGAGTCAGAGAATGGATTGATTGGCGCAAGCACGCCTTCTGGATCAGAGAAGGCCGGTATGGCGCTCAACATCAAGACTGTCGACTTGAAGCGATATGCGCGAGTGGAGAAAGTCCCCGGAGGAGAGATCGAGGACTGCAGAGTGTTGTCAGGTGTGATGATCAACAAGGACGTCACTCATCCCAAGATGAGGAGGAGAATCGAGAACCCCCGTATCGTTCTCCTTGACTGCCCATTAGAGTATAAGAAGGGAGAGAGCCAGACCAACATCGAGATCTCCAAAGAGGAGGATTGGAACAGGGTTCTGCAGATCGAGGAGGAGCAGATCAAGACAATGTGCGCGAAGATCATCGAGTTCAAGCCGGATCTCGTATTCACCGAGAAGGGTGTTTCAGGTGAGCACAGTTATACATTCGGATTGAGTGGTCCTGAGCTGACACCCAAACCCTTATAGACCTTGCCCAACACTACCTGCTCAAAGCCAACATCACCGCTCTGCGAAGAGTCCGGAAATCCGACAACAACCGTATCGCCCGTGCTGTCGGCGCCACTATCGTCAACCGAGTCGAGGACCTGCGGGCAAGCGATGTCGGCACTGAATGCGGGATGTTCCACATCGAGAAATTGGGTGATGAGTGAGTCGCTCTTCCATTCGTTCCGCATCTTCGAGCGGGATCTTTCTGAGCATCGACTGACTCTAACGCAGGTACTTTACCTTCTTGGACGAGTGCAAGTCTCCGAAAGCGTGCACGATTCTTCTCCGTGGTCCATCAAAGGATATCCTCAACGAGATCGACCGTAACTTGGCAGACGCCATGTCCGTGGCACGAAATGTCGTTTTCAACCCCATCCTTGCGCCTGGTGGAGGTGCAACAGAGATGGCCATCTCTGTCGCTTTGGGAGAGAAGGCAAAGATGTTGCCGGGTGTTGCTGGAGCGCCATACAAGGCTATTGCCGATGCGCTCGAGGTCATCCCCAGGACCTTGGTGCAAAACTGCGGTGGTAACGCTATCAGGACATTGACTGAATTGAGGGTGAGCATAACTCTTTCAAGCTCACTCCCTGACGTCTCACGCTGACACGATCGACTCGCAGGCAAAGCACGCCGAGGGCCTCCACACTTTCGGTGTCGACGGCGATACTGGTAAGGTGACCGATATGAAGACATACGGTCTCCTGGAGTCGGCAAGCGTTAAAATCCAAACACTGAAGACTGCCATCGAGGTGAGCAATTTCGCTGCGCTTAGATGCTTGAAGGCCACAACTGATGACTGTGCTTGCGATAGTCTGCAACATTACTGCTCCGAGTGGACGACATCGTCTCCGCCCGAAGACCTGGAGAAGAGGGAGGCGCAGGCGCAGGAGTTCAAACCATGGGCGAAGATGGACCCCAGGAGGGTGCGGAGATGTAGGTGTGGTCGTAGATGCAGCATCGCAGGGTGTAGAGAGGGCAAAACATGCATTGTGCATACAGTAGACTCTCTGTGCGTCGCGGAGATATCATCGTATACATGGCTCGATTGGTTTGCTTAGACAGTAACATGCGTCGAGCAGCGAAGGCACACGAGCGAGACGAGATGGATACGCAAATGATGACGTGGGGACTTTGGTCAACTTGCTATAGTACATGTTCGAGGTCGGCGCCTTCCCGGCTAACGAGGAACAAGAGCACTTTTCATGACGGTGAATCACGACAAGACCACAAAACCTTGTTCAGCTCCAGACATTAAGGCAGTCGCATCGTTGCTATCACCACATCATGTCCGGCTTCATCCTGGGTACGGGCTCGGGCATCCTCGCCTCTGCCGCTGTGTACTATACCATCTCGACTAGTCTTGCTAGTTCTACGTCGGGGCTTAGGTCTGAGTGAGTGTTGCTGGGTTGGGCCTTTGATGTTTCAGGCGAGAGGGATGGTGGTATGGTTGGAGTTATGCGCTAGAAGGGCATGATGAGGAGAGTTGGACTTCCGCGGAGGGGAATATCGACAAGTAGATGAAATAGAAAGCTGATCATTGCCTATACTCAACTCGCTTGGGATGTTATCAGACTACACAACTCCTCCTCGCTCCTGGCAAACTCGTTCGACCCCACTCCTCCTCCGGCGCACTCATCCCTCGTCGGGCCCTCGACCGCGGCACCATACGCCAACCGGCCCTTCGGGGCCCTCCTCCGAGAAAAGTGGAATGAGACGCTGTCCTCTGCTGTGGTGGGCGTGCGTAGTACGGATTGGAGCTCGGTCGGCGCGGGGATCTACCAGGCTGGGGAAGGCGTCGTGAGCCGGATCGGATCTGCCTCTTCTAATCCTACATCTACTACATCTCCTATCTCGACTTCCACTTCAGCATCGAATGTCTCGGACGGCGCTGCACGCACAGTCGCAAAAGCGGAGCAGAAGACTGAGGGGTTAGTGCAGGATGTCAAGGACGTAGTGAAGGGAGTCGCGGAAGAGACCAAAGTGCTCGCGAAAGGAATCAAGGACGACACCAAGTCGTTCCCGAAAGACGTCAAGGACGCGGTGGACGGGATCGACCTCAAGAGGGGAAGTATAGGCACCGTCGGCGGAAACGCGTTCAAAGAGCAGGTCAAGAGGAACGCCGAGGAAAAGGGCGGACGGCTCGTCTAATTCCGACGACCGGGTGTGCGATCTCGATCAAGCTCTTGCCAAAGGGAGTTGCTTTGCATTGAGTAGCACAGATGGGCCGTGGTAGTAGAGCGAGCATAGTATATAGAAAACAAAGCAGGAATGCATGTCGCATACATGGTGAAACGTTTCTTCAATCCGTGTTCGTACAGAATGGCTGCGAATGCCCTGGTCTGCACGCCATGGATACACTGATTAACCTGCAATGCGCCATGTGAAATGCATATGTAAAATGTACGATGTTGGCTCTCCTCCTCGTTGGAGAGTGAGAGGTGTATGTAACAACGAGAAATGCTTTGAATGAAAGGATGCGACGATATATGAATGAAAGTGGAGCTGAATTGCTATGAACAGTATACGAAAGGGCATATGACCAAGAACCGATAGACGAAGTGCGTCGACAAAGACGCAATCCAAGTCTGAGTCGCCCGACTCAGGTTTATAAGGGTTATAGGGAGGAAGGACAAGAGTAGGTTGAAGTGATGTTGAGGGACGTATAGTAGACCTGGTTGACAGTGTCGCGGGCGGCCTTACATTGTAGCGCAAGGAGGAACAAGCTAGCCGTGTAAGAAAGTGCACCGATCGCCTTCTTTGCACCTAACAAACCGATACGAGATGTCAGCCATGCTCTATACGATCCCACGCTGAAAGAAAGAACGACGGCGTAGATCCCGTGATTCCGTGGACAAGCGCACTCACCGGCCAGCTTGCCAGAATTTGCACTGCCTAGTTTTGAAGTTGTTTGGATCCCGGGGCGTGCGATTCCTCGGTTCGCCTCCTGGTCCAGATCCAGACCATCGATCGCGCTCATCGTACGTTCGCGAATTGGCGTAATTGTCTTGGCCGCCCCATGATGCGCCGCCAGCCGGAGCTCCGTATCCCCCTCCCCCTCCCCCGTTATGAGGCTGGGTCCAAGGGGTGCCGTACTGGTCATCCTGCCCTGCCCGCGCGTAGTTCTGCGCTTGAGCGGTGTACGCCTGTCCGTAGTCCGCTGGAGCTGCGGGATATTGCTGGTACGTCTCTGCCACTGGTGGGTGGAGAGCAGTTGCGAGTCCGGGCAAGTTGCCCAGATTCTTCAATAACTCGGAAACATTACTAGACAGCGCAGGAGTGGGGACACCAGATGCGCCAGCCGCATAATTTTGATACAGTTGAGGCTGAGCTGGGGGCGGAGCCGGGGCGAAAACGTCAGGTGCGTCTTCGCTGGTTTTGTACACTGTCGCTACGTCTGCTTCCACTTGAACGACACCCGTCTCGTCCGGATCGGGAACGGCCATACTTGGCGGATAGGCGACGGAAAGTATCCCTCGCTCTCGAGCGTTTTGAGCTTCCACTTCCGGCGTCTCGATGAGTGTGATCTCCTCCACATAAGCTACAGAGTGAATTTAACATGACTGCACAACAGCAAAGCAGAGCCGACGGAGAACTTACCGGACGGCTCGTACCAATCGATAGTGGCGTGATCTCTGAGCGCAGCGAGGGCCGCACCTTCTTCTTGATCCAATTGATGCAGAGTAGACCCATGAATATGGTCATCCTACCGACAAACATACCTCGTCAGCACAAAGCTTTCCGCCCATTTCGAGGAGATGCAGCGCAACTCACCTCGCCCATCTTCCAGAACGGCATTTCCATCTCCCACGGTTCCTCTTTGAAGAGCTTGACGTCTTCCAGCGGACCACCGCCGGCGCTCTCCCCCACTAAATCCCTAAATCGAATTGAGCCTACGATCCGACCCGATTTCAATCTTCGGACAGTCTTAGTGTCCTTCTCTTTGGTTTTGCCAATAGACGCCTCGGGGGATGCACCGCCTTGATTCCGTAGAGACTGCATGGTCTTGGCCAGAAGGCCGCTCAGGCCTGTTGTAGCAGGAACCACTGGTGCGGGGTTTGACGGAGGTAGCGGCGGTCTTGATGCAGGAGTCGCTGACCGGTCAATCTTCTTGAAATCTGGTGGTCGGGGTTTTGAGGTTGACGACGACGCAGGTGTCGACGAAGGAGCTGGAGCACCGAAGAAGGACATATCCGCCGAAGACTTGCCTGTGGCCATCTTCGACGACGAGCCATTTGTCGCTGAGGCACTACCGTTGGCAGAATACTTGACTACAGGCTTCGCAGCCGCACTAGTAGCTGAAACAGATGCAGCTTTTGCAGGGCCTTTCGAGCCTGTACAAAATATCAGTGCTTATCCGTTTCAAGGGAACGGAGACTATGTGCTTACCTGCTTCACTTCCCTCGGCATCGTCGCTCTTCCGATTAGCCGGCAGGAGTGTTTCGACTAGGTACGTGTTATATTGGGTGAAAGCAGCTTGTATCTCCGCTTTGCTGGACAGGTCTGTGCTAGGATCAGTATACAGAGCTATCAATAAATGTGGACACGGCACGCACTTTTCTCTTTCGCGAGTTCAGCAACACGTTTCGCAGTCTTGCCTATCTTGAAGTCGATGATGTAGTCGACTGGAATATCGGTTCTGGCGAGAATCTGGTGGTACATACATGAGCACTGTTCGGTCACAGAGACGTGCCGGACTTACCTGCAAAACAGGCGCGACAGCCGGTTCCCACAGGACTGGATCTCTGACGAAGCCTCTGAGCCATTTGGCCCATACAAGGGTATATCTTTCGTCATCGGCCATCTTCATCAGGAACTCCTTCGACGCCCGATCTCGGAGCGCTATAGCGATTTCCCTCAGATTCGTAGGAGAAGGAGCAAACAGCGGCGGCAGGGAACCGTCTTTTCCCTCTCTAGTCCGGAAATGCTTCATCAACCCGACAGGCTTTGGCTCTGTAAGCTTCTCCGCCGTCAAGAATGGCCGGATGGTCGCCATGGTCACTGCGGGTGTCGACGGTGCTGCAACCGCGGGTGATGGGCGTGATGACGGACCGCCCTCTTTGGCAGAGGTTGATTGGGCAGGCAATTTGACCTTCTCTGTACCGCCCATGCCCGATTTACTTGCCCCGGTAGCTGTCGGGGGATCTATCGAAGAAGAACTGAATTTGGCCTTTTTGCTTTTGGTCGGAGCAGCCATCACTGAACCGAGAAGCCGTGTCGGACTTGCACTACGCTTCGTCAAGACAGTGGAAGGTTTTGCGCCTGATTCGAACGGTGTCAAGGGGGAAGGAGCCCTTGTGACACTCGGTGGATGAAGGACAAATGGGGAGGATGGACGGAGAGCGGATGATGACCCGGCATCTCCGAATGAAGCAGTCGGTAAGGGTAGGACTTGAAATTCCGCTGAACGGATGTCGGGCTTGATGTCGCTCTCGCTATGTGCGGACGTCATGAAGGTTGGCTTCGATTCTGGTGCAGGAGTCGCCGTCGCCGTGAATGGTTGCTGGACAGAGGACCGAGAAGCCGGTTGATCATAAGTTGCCAGCAACCGAGGCTTCGAGTCTTCTGATCGTCCAGCGATGATTTGGTGTCTACGGATATCACAATCAGCAGTTGTTGCTTCGTCAGGCCAATGGCACCTGTGCTCACCCATAGCCCTGATAGACAGCCAGCGATCCTCTGCCGCCCGACTGATTCGGTTGAGGTAGGAACTGGGCTACTTGAGGCTGAGGTGCGATATCTTGGAGGGAGACGAAGCCGAACGGAGCCAGGTGAGGCTGAGATACGTGGCCGAGGTGCTCGTGACGGGCTGCAGAGAACGCTTATTGATCAGCCTCATTCTTCATACATGCATCCACATGCCACACCCAAATACACCAAACCCCTCGCTTTCAACTGCCACAAACGCGGGCTGAAAGGGGATGCCAGATGACCATATGGCAAATACACGAAGGTCACGTGACCAGAGTGAAGCGGAGCCGCAAGGCGTCCTGCGACTGTGCTTTCTACACACAAGAACCCTGTTTTGGATCCTCGGATGCGCCGACCGGCGTAACTGCGCACACCGATATAGAGGTGCATTTGATTTGATTTGCTTCAGAGCTTCTCGCATTCTCGGCGGGCCCACGTAACGTGAGAAAACAATCGGGAAGAGATTGGTGCATATCAAAGAGTGGTTCATAGCAATGACACGTTTTTGAATTGTTAGAACATGGCTCCTTTCATCACGAAGGAAGACCGTTTTCCGAACTCCGCATACGATGGTTCTTCGGCTCTTTTGGCAGTCGCAACGGTCAGATAGCTCACCTTGATATTGGTCGTGGTTGTTGTAGGTCATTGGGACATCTCTTCCAGCATCATATTGAGTAGGCGCGTGAGGTACCGGGCTGAGAGAATTTTGCGCGTAATCGATTGGAAACGTACTCGCACTCATTCCTCCGCTGGCCGCCACTGAACCAATCTCCGAGCCTACGACCATCCCGGTATCTTCATTCGAGTGGGTCCAGGCGTAAGCCCATGCGTCAGCCTCAGAGTACCCCTCCGCGACTTTCGACCGCGCTAATACCCAGTCGTCCGCCGTCTGATTTGAGGGTATAGGCGCAATCTGCAGTTCGTGCTGTATCCAGGCTCGCGAATCTGAGTCGATGCTGCGATGATGATCAGCCGGGCTTGAAGATACAGACATCTTCAATAGTGTGCGCACCAATATTTCTCGAGCTCGTTCCAAGGCCAGCCGTTCATCTGGGTTACGTAGTGCCAATTCACGGCGTTCGCTGCGTTCTAGACAAACACGATGCGAGGCCTATGTAATTTAAATAACGATTATTTCCCACCGGTTCAAACGCAATCTTTGCAAGACAAGCCGTGTATCACCAGACCACCCCTGATCTCTGCACGCGGATGGGATGCCCTAGAGATGCCCTAGACCAAGAAGACTGCGTTACTACACGACTACAGAATACAGGAAGGAGATGTATAAATGAGGAACGACTAAGTTGCGGGATAGATAGATGTTGGGCTGTCAAAGGGAATGCTACGTCGGCTGCATGGGATAAAACAGGTAAAAATAATATTCAGGCCAAGTGGCTACCTGGATTTGATCCCGCTACTGCCACGTGGGATCTGGATCTGCTTCGCGTCAGTCTCTGTTGATCTGTTTCCGGCGGCAAAGTAGATGTAGATGTCATGTTGTTGCATAGGTCAAGTCTTTCCTCTCCAGCATTGCCTCTGACTGAGTGCTTCCATCACGACTGTGCATAGAGCCTCGCCCTGCATGTCGGCTACGTCATAGACAAACATCCTCTGGACACCAAGCTCACCATGTCGTACCCGCCGACCTCGGAAGAGCGAGACCTGCCCGAAGGCGATGGGTTATTAGCGCATGAAAATGGTGATGTGGAAAGAGACGGTGTACCCGAGGACAAGGTGGAGGAGGAGGAGGAGGACTTTGACCAGATCAAGTGAGCTGTCTGATAACCTTTTGCAATCATCAGGAGCTGACCATGTATAGGCGGTATGAGGACTTTAGCACAGTCGGTAAGCTAATGAGGGTCCGAATACAACTGGCGAGCTAATACTTCGTAGATTGGATTCAGGATTCTTTGCACGAGCGCACTGTCCAAGCCAAGCCGCCGGCAAATCGAATAGTAGCTCAGCTGGATCGGACAGATGGGGTTTTCGGCTATGTCTGGCGACTACTGCGGCGAGCGTTGGAAGAAGGCGAGAGCTGGGTCGTCATAACTCTGGTTGGTGAGTACACCCTTGCTGTCTGGCCGAAAGTAATGGGGTGCAGCTGCTGACGATACTACACATGTTTCTAGGAGTCGGCATCGGAGTCAGCGCAGCCTTGATCTCTATCATCACCCAATGGCTATCAGATATGAAGATGGGATACTGCACTACAGGCTGGTGGTTGACCCAGAAATACTGCTGTCTCGAGATCTCAGACGAAGGAGAAGGATGCGCAGAGTGGCGGAAGTGGGGCGGGGTGGAGCCGTTCGGATGGTTGGCCTATATCCTTTTCGCCGTAAGTCATGCCTGCTTAGCCGACCTCTGCTCAAACTGGATCCGCGAGCTGAAAGAGTAATGGCTGCGTAGGCATTGTTCTCATTCTCAGCTGCGCACCTAGTGAAATCATTCGCTCCGTACGCGGCAGGATCAGGTATATCGGAGATCAAATGCATCCTGGGCGGATTCATCATCAAAGGCTTCTTGAGCGTCGAAACGTTCCTCATCAAGGGCTTGACCCTGGTACGTAGAGTCAATTAAGTCGAGTCGCTGCCAGCTCACATATGATCGTATCCTCAGCCTCTCGCTATCGCCTCTGGTCTATCGATTGGAAAAGAAGGGCCCTCGGTGCACGTTGCGTGCAGCATAGGGAACGTGGTCGGAAGAATGTTCAGCCGATACGATAGGAGTCACCGTGAGTAAACACACTTTCTCCGTCAACCGAGATGCCGTTAAGATGATTATACTTTGTTGTAGTCAAGATGCGTGAGATCGTTACTGCGTCTAGCGCGGCGGGCGTAGCCGTGGCTTTCGGGTCACCTATAGGTGGTGTGCTGTTCTCAATCGAGGTCAGTTGCGGCCAGTCAATAAGACTAGTCAAGCTGATCGATCCTGCAGGAGATGAACCAAACCTTCTCTAACAGAACGATGTGGCGAAGCTTTGTTTGTGCTTTGGTAGCTACGTTTACACTGGCCGTACGTTTCACGATCTGGACACAGATATTATCGCTCATCAACGTCTCAGTCCATGGACCCCTTCCGCACAGGCAAGCTCGTCCTGTTCCAGGTCGCGTACGACAGGGATTGGCACTACTTTGAGATTCCCGCTTATGTCTTGATCGGAGTATTCGGAGTGAGTTTGTATTACAACGTCGAAGTGATACAGCGCTTGAACTCACGCACTCTATCGCTAGGGCCTTTACGGTGCTTTTGTGATCAAGTTCAACCTCCAAGTCGCAGCTTTCCGCCGGAAACATCTGAGCAATCATGGTGTCGCTGAAGCAGTGACCCTCGCGACTATTACGGCTTTCGTTGGATACCTAAACCGATTCCTACGGATCGACATGACCGAGAGCTTGGCCTTGCTATTTAGAGAGTGTGAGGGCGGCGGTGATCAAGGTGGTCTATGCCAGTACGTGCCAGGATGCACCAGACGGCATATATTGTCAGATAGCTGACGCCAAGACTCGATGTCTAGATCTTCATCTCAGTGGCGTATGGTCAATTCGCTCTTGCTCGCCACAATAGTCCGAACCGGGTTTGTAGTCATCTCCTACGGATGCAAAGTGCCCTGCGGTATTTTCGTCCCGTCCATGGCGGTAGGAGCGACATTCGGCCGCATGATGGGGATCCTTGTAAAGGCTATGCAGACGTGAGTCTCTCGATCTGTGAGAACCTGATTAGAGTCAGCTGACGCTGGGTGATTCTGCTCCTCAGCGCATATCCCGAAGCACCCTGGTTTGCAGCTTGTGCCCCCGATGCACCGTGTATCACCCCTGGAACATATGCTTTCCTCGGTGCAGCAGCTGCGTTAGGGTGAGTCATTCGGCTCAGACAATACCTCTGCGTAGAGGATGAAAAGCTGATTTTAGCGATTAGCGGAGTCACCCGTATCACGGTTACGGTTGTGGTCATCATGTTCGAACTGACCGGAGCATTGACGTACATTTTACCCACTATGGTAAGTTGTGAAAGTTTCAGGCAAGCAACTAGCTGACGTTGTATGCAGATCGTACTTCTCGTAACCAAGGCCGTCAGCGACCAGTTTGGTGGTCACGGCATCGCAGATCAAATGATCCGCCTCAATGGATACCCCTTCCTGGAGAAAGAAGATGCAGAAGATGGCGGACTCACATTCATTGAGCCTAGTGAGTGATTGGCGAGCGCAACAACGGATACGTCGGACATGATGTTGAAGAACGTGCTCGGTAGTTGCCAACGTAATGAAGAAGGATATCATAACGATGGAAGCTACAGGTGTTCCTTTGCAACACATTGGTGAGTCTACAACGACTCGGCTGGCATGCGCAAAGCTGATTCCTTCGTATAGCTGAGATTGTACAAAGTACCGATTTCCAAGGCTTCCCTGTTGTGCGTAGTGAGAGCGATCAAACCGTCATCGGATTCGTGCGAAAGACAGAGCTTCGCTATGCAATAGGTGAGGCGGTACCAGGTACATGATACTGTCAGAAGCTAACTCGCAACGTTCTTAGAAAAAGCAAGAAGAACACGGCATCTCTCGCCGAATGCAGTGTGCACATTCCAATGCATCCCCCCGGACCCAAACGCGTCCAGCGGGGTACTGCAACATCAACATCCTGATATCGTTGTCGGTCAGCCTCGTGGGTTGTCACGATCCCCTTCTGGTCGCGGAGGTGATCGGCGGGAAAGTGGTGTTGAGGCTGAGCAAGTGGACTTCGGACAATATGTCGACGAGGTCAGTCAACATTCAAGTCGCGCATAGCCAGAATGAGTTGGACGTCATGACTAATCATGGCCTACAGACGCCTCTTACTGTGTCGCCCAAGATGCCGTTAGAGATCGTCATGCAGCTCTTCCGGCGGATGGGGTGAGTACAAAGCGTTGTCAGAGATACGAGATCCAACAGGAGGCTGATTGTGTTTTGCGTATTTCATAGCCCTCGCGTTATTCTAGTTGCGAACCAAGGTCGTCTAGTGGGATTAGTGACGGTGAAAGATGTCCTGCGGCACGAAGCCCGCACGCACTCGCACTCCACCCACACACGGAATAACACGGCGAATTCAGCCACATCGCCTGTGAACACGCGTTTACAAACACATAATCGAGTCTCGACATCTTCGTCATCAGGAGGATGGGATACCTGGGCATCGGTAGAAGCCGTTGCTGCGGACCCCAGCTCGGAAGGGCGAGGATTAGAAATCGCGTTGGAGGAAGCGTTAGGCTGGGCCAGGACCAGTGCTAATAGAGGGCTCAATATCGTGACGGAGCTTTGGAGGGGGGTTAGTGGGTCTGGACAGCAAGCGAGAAGAGGGCAGGGGGAGTCGTCTGGCGCATTCGAGTATGAGTTGAATGATGAGCGAGGATGAGGGAGAGATCTGAATTGAACACATTTCTAGGATAGGCCACCACCAGGTATAGGGAATCATATTGCATTGTCATTGGTATCCAGGAAAAGGCCGCAGCACTTGCGTTCACCAAAGCGTCCATTCTGCTACGACGCCGCATGACCAACTTCGTCTGTTATGAGTCCGCAAAGCAAGATACAGAAAGTTGATTCATATTGTTTGGCTGCTGCTATCTGAGTAACTACTACATAACACCTCATTATATCACTATCTACAATCGAATCAATGGCTAAGTCTGGTATCCACTAGCAGACTTGGCAGCTCAGAGCAACTCGTATCCTTCTTCCTTTTCGGCAGCCTTGGCTTCCGACCTCTTTCCGTCATCAGATGTGGCCTTGCTTCCCGGCTGCTCCGTTTGGGTTGCCTCCTGCCCAGACTCGGCGACAGGAGCAGACTGTTCGGACGACTGCTCAGGGACCTCGAATCCGGATGCGGGCTCGGGCGATGATTGTTGCTCATTTGATTGGGTAGCCTCGGCGTAAGACTTGTGCTCTTCGTCGGCATGAGCTTCGGGTGCTGGGGTGTCTTCGACGTCCTCATGCTTCTCGGCATCCTCGATATGCTCGTGCTCGCCGACACTTGAGCTGACTTCGGACCACGATTTGCCGTCCTCCTCATGTTCGCTCTCTTCTCCCCGCTCTCTACGTTCGCGGACAACTTCCCATTGTCCGTCCCTCTCCTTCTCCAATTCCTCAATCTCCTTCTCGACAGCTCGCACGATTTCCTTTCGCTTCTGACGGACTTCGCGGTCCCCACCTGAGGTGATACCGTCTGCCTTCAGGAGTAGCTGGAGAAGAGCGTTGGTTTGAGCGTGGTACGGCGAGTTGGTGCGGTTGAACAGCAGATGAGGAGCGGAGGAGCTCGGATCAGTGTGAGCGAAGGCGAGATGAGACGGGAAAGTGAATGACGATCGCAGTGAAGCGAGTTCGGTCTTGATGGAATCGAGAGCGGAGAGTGAGGCGGCATTGCTAGGCTCCTCAGCCTTGGGCTCAGGAGCGGGAGCTGGAGCTGGGGCAGCGGTTTCCGAGATTGATGTAGGTTCAGGATTAGAGATGGGAGCAGAAGGTGTCTGCTGGGGTGCGGGCGAAGCTGCCCTCTTCTCACCCTCTGCTACACCCTTTCCCTTGTTGTTTCTGGCACAGTTGGGCTTGTTGCACTGCTGCTTGCACTTGTCGTCACAGTGACCGCGCTCGTGGCATCCAGAACGACCGCCGCGCTTGCGTTGATATTCGTTGGTGAAGGCGTGTTCAAGATTACCGAAGATGTCTCGCATGAGCGGGTTCATTTCGGTGAATTGCTCGAGAAGGGCGGTGATGGGCGGGACGTCGGTCTTCTCAATCTGAC
>JALPCB010000273.1:0-17238 GCA_026538395.1 Cryptococcus sp. GC_Crypt_3
CACTAAGATAGCCACTTGATGACATTCTGCTATCTGTACTAGTTCTGGATAGACCCAGTCAACGGAATAGCTGTATTCTTCTCCAGCCAGATGCTGCCCGGCAGTGGGCCCGTCTCGCGCCACGCCAAGCGAGCGGTGGAATTAGCGGTATATGAGGCGCTACGCATGCCTTGATCCACATGCATCACATGTATCGTTCTATTCTTCCCCGTAGCGGGAGCTGAGGATGATCGACCTCTATTCTGTTCTATGCTCACGCTGCTATGCGTCCTAGCTATCACGATAGCTTGGGCAGATACTCCTCCAGCGAGTCGACAATGAACTGAATGACGGTCGGCACAGTGAGCCAGATGTGCTTTGGCGCGTTACAGTGTGGAGACACCTACTTGGTGATCCTCGACATCCGGGAGACCCGAGACAACGATTACGCCGACGGGCGACGGGCAGTTGGTCAATCTGATGGGGAAGCCTGTTGCCGGATAGATGAGCAGGTATCTATGACAGAGCGCAATTGAGTACGACCCGGCTCCTCACCTCCACCATTGACGATATGATGGCCTTCCACGAAACCCATCTTCGTCAATGGCCATCCCATCATCGCCGCACTGCACGGCCGTTTCAGCTCTCGCCTCTAGATCATGTGCACAAAATGGACGGATTCGAACGCAGACGCAGACGCGAACGAGGACGCGGACGTACAAGGCTTTCGACTTGAAAGTCGAGGATCCACTGTGCTCCACTGCCCTGGCTTTGCCTTCGATCTGATACGCTATGCCTGTGCTCATGTTGGCATCGCCTGCTACGGCGGCGAAAAGGACGAACGGGGCGCTGGGTCTCGCGGGGAAAGACCGTATTTGGATGTACAGCCCCCTGTCTGCCGGGAAGAGCGACTCGAATCTATCTCGCAGGAAGCATCCTAGCTCGAATGCTGCAGGAGGAGCACGTTGCCTCAGTATTCCATGCATCGCAGATCCACTGCACGGAGAGGGACAACGACAAAATATTGTACGAACAGCGCGAGCACTCAGCACTCACCGACTTTAGGGTCGAATCTGGGAAATCGCAGAGAGGCTTCTGTGCTCTCAACAAGCTTGACCAGCTGGTCTGAGCCCAGCTGATGGTCCGTGACTTTCGACATAGCCGAACAGAAATGGATGTATATGGCCGCATTATGAGCAGCATGGCCGAGTGTTACCTGCAGACTTCAATATAGGAGGAAGTACGCCTGTGTTTTGACTCTCCCGGCTCACGCTCTACCGAAGCATTACTCGCGTACTCGGACTCGTACCGTTCTAGGCAAGCTCGTGTGCTGGCGTACGCGAGATACGCGAAGTACGCGAAGTCCGCTTTCGAGACCGGCAAAATGCGTCTCCGGAACCGGCTCGATTCCGCCAATGTAGTCGGTCAGTCAGTCTCATATCAGACACGCTGGACGACCACGCGGTATGAACGTCAGAGCAGCATCGGTGCTTGTCAGGCATAGTCGTACTGGTTCTTCAGATTAATCACCGTCCCTGCTTGTCTTTTAGCAGAAAGAAGAACAGGTGCCGAAATGTCGATTGGAACCATATACTGTTACCCGGACAACGCTCGCGTGAAACGGATCCAGGCTGTCGCCGCCTGGTCGGGCCATACGCTGGACTTCCAAGAGGTGCAACATGGATGGACGCGGGAACTTGAGACCAAAGCCAAATGGCCGATTGGCAAATTGCCAGTGTTCAAATCAGACGACGGATCGCATCTCAGCGAGAGCCGGGCTATCTGCGCGTATGGCAAGTACGCCTTCTTACGGAGCTTCATTATGGCTTATACATACTTCAGTGTGCCAGAGATTGGGTTCGGACCTTGTACCGAGTGATATAGATGGCGCAGCTACGGTTGACATGTGGTGTGATTTCGTTGAGACTGAAGTGAGTTCGGTTCGTCCTCTTTCTAGACGGAGTAAGGATTCGGGCATCTGTCAGAACTCCGAGGGGGATGGCTGACGATTGGCTCGGAACGGCACACCAGCTGTCATCCTGGTTGACGACTGTAGCAGGCATGCATGCGGGATTTATCCGTCACGAGCCCCACAACTATACGTTCTTCAGGGATCGATTGCTGCACAGGATCGGGACCATCGAAGACCACCTCTCCTCAGCCGGTATCGAGGGAGGATCGGGACAAAGCGGCCGGGACTACCTGGTAGGGTCGAAAATGACTTTGGCCGATATCCTGCTCGCCACGGTATTCGAAGAAAAACTGGCCCGGACACGGATCTTTGACGCATCCGTGAGGGAGAAATTCCCGAATGTCTTCCAACATCATACACGGTGCGTCACATTGAATGAGCATAACTTCCAGACCTGACCTGGATTTTACGAGTAGAGTGATATCACATCAAAAGCTCGCCCACTTGTTTTCGCAAGAGCCGTTCGTCGAATCACCTGTCCCGATCGCACCGTACGAAGGTCCCGATTTCATGTCCACTGCCTGGTGGAGGGCATGAGGTGTGGAGCCATGGCATGTGTGTGTATCCGCCCATGTCCATACCTTAATAGAAGACAATTATGCATGGCTCTGAGTGTATTCTAGCAGCAACAATGTGCGTACTCACCGACAAGTCGTTCGGCAAGGATATCCGATGGGTACGGTATGTCGAAGACAGTATCAACAGTCCGAAAGCAGATCAAGATCGCAAGACACATCAATATCCATCTGCATACTGTTCTTCTTCGCTACCGTACAAGAAATATGGAATTAATGATAGAATTAAAGCTCGGTCTGTCCAAGCGCTGCGTCAGTATGCTGAGCGACGACATCCCGTCCGTACGCTCCGGTGCACTCTGTACGTGCGAATTTCCTCGCACTGATCTTCCGTGCGTACAGTTCGTCCAACTGGGACAAACTTCTTCCCGTGTGATCGGGCAAGAAGAAGCCGCATAGGACCAAGAACACGACGCCCCACGCCCCGAAATAGTAGCCCAGTTTACAGCCCCATTTGGTGTACTCGCTCGTCGACAACATGTATGGGAAGTACACCCCGGAGACTTGACCGAGAACGACCGCAGTGGATTGTGCGATGGCTGACGTCTTGGCTCGCAGTCGCGCCGACCCCGTCTCGCCCACATAGATCCAAGAGACTGCCTGAGGACCCAGCTGGCAACCCGCAAATGAGATGACGATGGCCGCAATGAGCAGATTTCCGGCCGCATTCGGAGGCGGGTTCACGAAAGTCGGGTACCACACAGATCCGATCACACCGACCACCACTGCATGCGACGGAGAAAAAACAATATTTGACCGTCAATCAAGGCTTAGGAAATAAAAGTCGACACAGCTTGTCGATCACTCACGCATGCCTCCGGTCTGGAAGAACAGACCAACCATGAACAACAGCCATCGACCGATGCGCTTGTTCTCCACGAGGATGGACGAGATTATGTTGAACAAAATGCCAACTGTCTGCACAATCACAGTCGAGCGAAGCGCGTTGCTTTGGCCGGCAAGCGAGAAGAAATCTGTTTCTCCATGAGCAAAATGCCCATGCTGTGAATCACATGCAACGACGGCTCACAGGCTGAAAGCAAAAAGACGACGTTGCCCGCTTGGACGAACGCTACGATGGGCATGGCAGCCACCAAGGTTCGGCGCAGGTTTGTACCTCGGAAACACTCGATCCACCGTGACGAGGCATTCTGGATACCGGTCAGTGGTCTACAACATGGCGCAGCCAGCGAAAGAAGACCACTCACCATCCTGGTGTCCTCTTGTTCCTTCTCAACCGTGTACTGCAGCTTGGCCATCTCAAGTTCGATCTCTTGTAAGCTTCGGCGAGGGTAAATTTTCTGAAGACACTGCAGAGCGCGATCGTGACGACCTTTGATAACGAGCCAGGTTGGAGACTCCACCAGGAAGACAGCGACAGCGATTCCAATCACAAAGGGCAAAACCAGCATGATGTACAAAGGTACTCTGTACTGGTTTCTGTCGGACGGGTCGGTCCAGTGTGCCACGCTCAGGTCGAGGATGACAGCGGAAAGCAAGTTACCCACGTTGGCTGCATTCGTCAGCAGAACGCACTCACGAGTCAACTCACTGAGCAATTGGAAAAGAATCAAGGAAAGTCCGCGTATTTCTCGGGGTGCCACCTCGGCAACGTAGGTCGCGGTACAGCTTTGAATCATTCCGGTCGCGATACCCATTACAGCTTTGGAGACTGCCCAGACTTGCCAACCGTTCGAAGCGACTTCGACCACCGCGCCCAAAAGTATACCAAACATTGACGCTAGGACCGCGGTCCGCCTGCCGAAACGATCGCCGATGAAACCACCCAAGTAGACACCGACAAATTGACCCGGGGCCGCAGCTGCCGTCCAGCTGAAAAGACGAATGCTGTCAGACCAAATGTACTGAGGCATCGTCGTGGGGGAGGCTGACTTACATGGACACATGAGTGGGATCGACCACATAAGTCTTGGCTGATGCGTCGTAAGCACCCATGGTGTTGCAAAACGCCTGAGAACCAAGCATGCTTCCGGACATAGACAGCTCGATACCGTTTGTGATGGCTCCACACTGACTCAGGTCAGTCGGGGCAAGACCACATGGGGCCACTTGTCACTCACCGAAACAATGAAGAGGAAGAGGAAGGCTCGCGGATTCTGTATGAGAATCTGCCATGTGCTTTGTGCGGTGGCCAACTCTTCTTGAGCGGCATCGGCGAATAGTAGGTCTACCTGTCGTTCGATCTTCTCACTCCCCAAGGCAGCCGGGTTCTCATCGTGTATGATGTCGCCCTTGTCATCGCTGAGACCTTCCAAG
The DNA here is from genome assembly GCA_026538395.1 of Cryptococcus sp. GC_Crypt_3. Classification (NCBI taxonomy): domain Eukaryota; kingdom Fungi; phylum Basidiomycota; class Tremellomycetes; order Tremellales; family Cryptococcaceae; genus Cryptococcus; species Cryptococcus sp. GC_Crypt_3. Next base: position 4,804 of record JALPCB010000273.1, read on the forward strand.
TTGTTCGACATCCTTGTGCGATAGTTGTCGGGTCAAGATACCAGTTGGGGACTATTATTTTACGACCATACTGATCGCGAAAGCCTCTTTATAGGCTTCTGAACAGGACTCGTTGCTCGAAACGATACTTAGCAATGCACCAGAGCTATGCGCAATACGTCAGACAAACGCGAGCGGTGTATGGGTCTCCGCGGGGAAGAAAGGAAAGATCTGCATTGTGTCCTCATTCGGCTTCGCGTATCGAAACGAGCCGGCTGGATCGGCAGTCCGGCTCGACGCCGCGAGGTGGAACTCGCGTATCGCGTAATGGCCATCCGTCTACTCGAGGTTGCCGGAGTCAGCATACCCGTCCTGGTGGTCGTCAAACTTGATACGCGCCTAGATATGCTGCGTTGTGTTATTGCTATGAGAAGAGTAACGCTGAGTGCTGTTGTTCATCAGTGCTCACCGTCTCGAACAAAGTACGGTAGCCTAGCATGACGATCCCCCAACTCACGCTGCACACTGGCAACACCATCCCCGCCATCGGATTTGGCTGTGCGGGGTGGGGCGAGCCCGCCAATGCTGACGCCAAGACGTATCGTTGCAAACTTGACGCAGCTTTCAGCGCAGGTTACAGGTAGGTTGTACGCGCTCTGTCATCGCTGACTCGATCAGGCTGTTTGACTGTGCCTATGCGTATGGTAAGTGATCAGCTCAGCTGGCGTATGCGGTGCTGACTGACACGCCGCTACCAGGAACCGAAGATCGTAAGTACTAGGTCCCGATGGCATGCTGCGTGTCTAACGGATAATCTTGTGGAATAGGCGTTGGAGAATTCGCCGCCTGTCATCGGCAGGAGGTGTACACCGTCACCAAATATATGGAATACGCCGAAGGGGACACCGTCGAGACTGTTCTCGCTGGCATGCGCCAATGCGTGAGGCGGATGTGTCCCGGCATGGAGAAGCCACGAGTGGATCTGTTTTTGATGCACGAGCCAATTGTCGGCCAACGTGGTCGGGAGATCCTCTGGGCCGCTCTTGTCGAAGTGGGTCATCGGTCATTGAAAGTTGAGTATGTACTGATTCGTTTTGCAGCTGCAAAGGCTCGGAGAGACCAAAGATATCGGCGTGTCCAACTTGTGAGGCTTTCGGACCAAACCCGATGGCTGACCTCGTAGTGGCGTCAAACACCTCGAAACACTGCCTGGACCCAAACCAGTAGTCAACCAAGTCGAGCTTCATCCTTGGTGCCAACACCGGCCATTGCTAGAGTACTGCCGCGAGAATGGTGAGTTCGACCCCGATCTCGTATACGCTAAGAGTCCCAGGTATCATCATGCAGGGCTACGCTCCGAACGCCAGAAACCAAAAGTCCGAAGATCCCGCCCTGGCCAAGATTGCCAAGGCGGTCGGTAAGACTCCAACGCAAGTCTTACTTCGATGGTCAACGCAGAATGGGTAGGTCATATTCTGCGAGCGCCAGAGCTGACCTCCAGATTCATCCCGCTTCCCAAGTCCGATCATCCCGAGCGGATGATGTCAAATATCGATGTGTTTGATTTCAAATTGGACCACGAGCAGATGGCCCAGCTCAACGCGCTAGGAGACGAGGGGGATCGGCCAGTCTGCAGGACATACGACGATTACTGTGATTGAACACTAGATCATTTGCAACATGTACACTATTACACTCATATGCACCATTATGACAGATTAGAGTGGAGTCGTCAATTTCCACTCTCAAGACCAAAGCCCGCTGCCATCCATTCTTCATCCCAGCAGCCCCCGAGCAATCGGCTCAAATCCGGATGTGCCAAAAGCTGATTGGCTCCTCCTAGCAATGACTCGATCTGATCCTCTTGAGCGACGCTGACTGGGGGCACAATTATGTCGTTGGGGAATAAAGCAAGCCACTACTGCATCAGCAAAGAGCAGACTATTTGCACTCACGTCGAGAGGGTCGTGGGTGGCATCCATATGTTGCTGGTGACCAGATCCGTTTTGAGAAGCCGATTGACTAGCGTGAGGCATGGCGTCGAGCCTGCGTAAATCCTGTATGCGGGCCATCCATGGATGCCAGGGCGTCTCTGTTCCTGCTGGTGGACTGTAGTCGGTCAGCAATTGTCTACTAGCACCTGGACTTACTCGTCACTGGTCGATTCATGAAACATCGGGATCTGATGTCGCATGAGCATTCGCCTGATCTCTTTTTGCTGCAGCGGTCGATCAGCTACAAGAAACCCACGAATCGAGACTTACCCAAATGCCCGCTTGCCTAAAATACCTAGACATTCTGGACATACCCTCCACGGCTGATTCGAGGCGTCTGGCCAAGGACTGCCTCTCCCGCACTCGATCATCTTCCGTCTGCGCCATGGCTTGCAAAGCAGCGTACTGAAGCTGTATCCGTATCGACTCGTACGTGATGTACGGGAGTGTCGTATCGACGAACATGTGCTGATGAAAATACTTGTCGACCATCTCGTAGATATCGCACAGTACCCGGGCGTTCTCGACACAAATGTTCTGCGTGTTCGCGACCCAGCGGACGGGGGCTGAAGGCTGTAGCAGATCGTCGACCGATTCGGGGAACCCCGGCAACGCTATCCGGTGGAGATCCCAGAAACAGCTCCGATACCATATGTGCAGCAAGACCAACGAGGATACTTGAAAATTCATCGAGCGGGCGAACAGGTTCTCCGGAGTCAACTCCAATTGTGGGGGGAGTCTTTCTCGCCATACCTGTAGTAGGTCGAGACATCGAGCAAAACCGGAACTGGCTTCCCATGGCGCAGGGATCTGTCCCCATGTCTCTCGTATCGTCTTGACATACCTGGAGACCGATGTGAGCGCGTGCCTCAAGCAAATCGAGGTATGTGAAATGGCCGCTTACCGCAGAATCTCGTCCTTGACAACTACAATCGTTACGTACAGGCCCATGATACTGACGTTTTCAAACGAGGTTGTTGGTCGGTCCAGATCGTGAACGATGCGTAGATAAGGTGTTTCGCACGGGTATCCGAGCTGGAAATTGCTGTCTTCGCAAGGAAGCGGTATCTGAAGACGGGAAACGGGCAACTGTATCAATTCGTCGACACCGGCGTTGAGGAGCCTTTCGACGCCAAAACACGTCCACATGAGACGTCTTTGCGTCTCTCTCTGAAGCCACGGTAGAGCGCGACTGCGATCAGTCTCCCGGTGATATCCCAAGAGGAGCGCTTGCCGGGTTGCAAAGCTACTCAGCGAGCTAGCTAGCGTGAACTTGCCGCTATTGATAGCATGTGTGGCCAAGATGATTGCCGCCGACGCGTGGTGGTACGAGACGTCCTCGGAGAGGAGTATGACTTTCTTTGCTTGCTCCGCCCACACGGCCGCTTGTTGAGTACCTTCCGGCAGACTTGCCAGATCGGCCACGCCCCCAACCAGGAATCGACTTGCGGCAGCGCAGATTGCTTGCAACAGGAAGTCCGGCAGGTTCCCAGCTTGTAGTTGCCCGACCAGCGTGCCGCGGTGCAGGAACGAGTTGGCTTGGCCATGATGTATGTAGCTGAAATAAACGTCGATATACGCCTCGAGGTCTGAACGGGACATCCACATCGCCGTGGGGACCGATGGCAGAAAGGGCGGATGTGCGCGGTTTTTGGCTGCGATATCGGCGCTTCTGACGGGCACGGAGAAGTGGACGTGAGCTTCACTGGCGTCGGGATGAGGTGCAGATATGACTGGGGATTCTCCGGTAGTTGAGCGGTCGCGGTCCTCCCCATCGGTCCTGGAATGACGCATTGTGTAATCGCAATTGAGCCCTTTTTCACGGCATCTCTCGCAGAGCGGTCGCTCCTGACTGCATCTCGCCCGCGCTAGTCGACATGTCGTGCACGAGACGAGCCGATCTGCCCGTGACAACGAAGACCTGTCATGGGCCCCCTTGTGTCTTACTGTGCAGAAGGGACGTTTAGCGCGGTCCCAAAGAACGCGTAGGCGGGAGGAGCATGAATGACAATGGCATGAACAGACTCGCGGAGTCGTGCAAACGCACCATATTCTTTCGGAGGCCATCGGCACTCGATGACCATACGCTCGCAATTCCGACACTGACCGTCTCTCTCATCGCACTTGATCTTCCGCGATCGACATGGAAAGCAGCCTAGTATCGAGCTGTCAGACTTTCGCAGCTGCGTTTGCGTCCTGTTGAGTGCGATCGGCAAGCCGACTTACCTGTTCTGCTCCTCATCTCCCTCTTGGCACGTGGTGCAGGTGTGGCAGCAAGTGCGGACGCGGACGCAGACGCAGATGCTGATACAGGCGAATCGGTGCCTATCCTGCTGTCGGGGACGAGGTTCGCGATGGGGCCATTACGAGTCGAGCTCTCCGCACCTTCGGCAACGTCCACCATGCTGTATCTTCTGCCGCTTATCTAACCTCGTATCGCGGGTCGAATGCACACTTCCACCGGTAAAGATAGGATCCCACTATCACTGCAGATCGTTATGATCCGCCAGAATTTCTATATGCGCTTGACACGCATGGGACAGGCAGATACTTGCTGGCTCTGCGGGCTCTTTCGGCGGTTATGGGCAGGTTCGGTGACCGGCTACGTGTGATCGGCAGCGGTCCACAATTAGCTCGCTTCACTCGCTTGGACAGGATATAACCGATGTGCAACTCCGTTCGGATACATAGGCAACGTAACAGCATGCATATATAACCGAGAGCTTGTATTGAAATGCATGTTTACAATGGAGAGTATACGAGTAAACAGCTGAATGCTGTACTGGGACGAACGCACTTTGCGGGCAGTGGAAAAGCTTGAGAATCCGAACGAGTCTTTGCCAAACGAGCAACGAGCGCGATACAGAAGCTATGTAAAGTAATCTTTGCGCGTGCTGGTATCGGTGATCGGGTCAGTGAACGATATCCTCTGAACACATTTCGTCAGCACTGACTCTTATTGCAGGAAGGAGAATGCGGATATCGAGCTCAATCTGACAGCTATGCTGTACAGATAGTACTCACCCCAGTCTCTCCCTTTGGTCTGCTTGACAAGTTCTTCCGTGACCTCCTTCTTCGAGAAATAACCGGATTGAATCTATATCACACAAACAGAACTTCAGTCAAGCTCTCAAATTACAATTCGTAATCGAGCAGAGAGACGGCACATGACTCACCTTGGCGTCAATCTCGACTCTTCCATCGGCCGGAATGAGCTCTTCTGGGATCTCGTACCGGTTCTTAACGGTGATACCACTGCCCACAATCGCGTCGTACTTCAGATTACTCATAGAGATCAAGTTGGTGATGTGTTTGATGCCCAGGAAGTGCAGGATGTCAGGCATGAGCGCTTGGTGCCGCGCGTCTTTGACTCCCGCTACCACTTCGGTGTTGTTGAAATATTCAGCGGCCGTGTCGCCGCCGCGCTTGCGCCGGTTGTATACCATGTACTTGACTACCTCGCCGAGGGCTAGTGCGTCGTGTATCGCGTATCAGCCTCGCTCATATTTATAGTGATATCGCGAGATAATAGGTGAGAGAAGAAAGAGAAGAAAGAGTCAGTACTCACCCCTGCCTTCCTTCTGGAAGTAGATGATGACGCCTACGCCGCCGCGCTGAGCACATTTGATAGCTTCGCTAATACCGAAGATCAAATATGGCCGACAAGTACAGATATCCGATCCAAAGACATCTGATCCCGAGCAACTATCGTGCGGTCGACAGGTGATCTCGGTGTTGGGATCCGAGAGCTTTTCTGGATCGCCAACGATGTACACTGTCATTCCGCCGATTGGCGGAAGGAAGATCTTGATATCGGGTCTAGTCAGGAGCTCGGGGTACATCCCGCCCGTATCCTCGAAGAGGGCTCGACGCAATACCGACTCGTCTATGCCGAGACGCTCGGCGACGCCGGGGAGGTACCAGACGGGGTCGATGGCTGCTTTGTACGTGTTCACTTCGACGCCTTGGTCCTGGCCTGGGAACGCGGGTAATTCGGGCGACTTGATGACGATTTCTCCATCGACTGGGAACTCGCCTCGGCGTGCTAGTACGTCGAGCTCCTCGATCTTGATGTGCGCTTTGGTTTGGGAGATCGTAGGGCGTACGTCGAGGCCTTCAGAGTATTCCTACGAGGCAGCCGATCGTATTAGCGAATGTCATGCATATCGTGGTTCGCCCACCTTTGCCCATACCTCCTGAGACATGGCGCCCCACGGATCAAAGGAGACAATCTTCCATTCCTTCTTGTTGCCCGTTTCGCCACGGCCGGTACCATCGCCAAACCAGCCCTGACGAGGCGGGAGCACAAATGGGGGCTACGGACGATCATTGATCAGTAAACATGGCTGTGCTGCACGAGCCTATGACTGATATCGAGATAACTTACGTGAGTGTTCGTGAGATCAGGCCGCCAGTCGGGCCTCAGCTGTCCCATGGCGATGCTCAGTGCTCGATAGATGGAGTACGACCCAGCATGGGCGCCGATGGAGTTGCGGATAAGGAGGTTGGACTTGATTCTCGAGCAGACGACCGGTCCGCGGTCTCGTGCTGAGGCTACGACAGTATAATCAGTATAATCAGCTTGATTGTGCATTGCGGGAGCCATGGAGGACGGCGAAAACAGATTCGAGGGGCACTCACGTCCTGCGCCCCAGTTGATCGGGATCGGGTTGACGTTGGCTTGGGATGGATAGGCTATAAGACGTGTATCAGCTCATGTGGGTCTGACAATTATCGAGCTGAGTGACGATGCCACAGTGGACATACTGGTAAGCACCACTCTAGATGGATAGAGGGCTTTGGACTTCTTGCCACTCTCTTCGCCTGCAGCGCTCGCAGGAAGCAGAGGGCCCGGAGCTCCCGCGCCTCGAATGGCAGCATCAAGGGACAAATTACCATACGGAGTGGACGAGCCGTTGGTAGACGGAGAAGGAGCATGGAACGAGGTCGATCCAGGGGGACCAGGCGGCGTGAGCGGGGACGCTACGCCTCCGAAGGATCCGCGGGATAAGCGCAGAGCTTCTACACCACCACCACTACCGTTGGGTGGGCTGCGGGAGAATGCGTACGACTGCGAGTGCGGCGAGCCAGGGAGGGAGGAGGAGGGGATATCCATGTATGCTAAGCCTGGTACGACGGGGGATGGGGGCGTGGAGTTGGCGTTGGCGTTGGAGTGGTGAGCGCATGAGCACGAGGACGAGGAGGGGAGCGCGTCGACCTGTGGTGTACGTGTGGTGCAAGAGTGAGCTGGAAGATCAGGTATAGTATGGTATGGTATCTATGGAACGTAATGAAGCAAGACGGACCTTTCGCGCCAGCTCTTCATGCTTGCTATCGAGCTTCTTGAGCAGCTCAAGCACCTGAGCGAGCTCTGACATGATGTATATACCCAGAGTATCGCAAAGAGGGTAGGGTGTCTGAGCTTGTGTTTTGGAAGCAGACAGAAGAGCAGAGTGCGGGGTGAGGTGGGTGTGAACGGGGGCAAGTGGGTGAATGGGGAGATAAGGGCAGAGGGACTATCTACTATATAGTATCTAGCAGCAAGGGTACCACAATGGGCAGTGATAGTAATGGAGAAGGCGAGAAGGCGAGAAGGCGAGGTTGTATCAAAGGGTGTTGATGCTGGCAGTGACAGGAGGGATGACGATGTGTTGATCAGATTACCACACGCGTGTGAGTACGCCGATAACGTCGGATACCCTAGTCCGTTGGTCGCTAGGCTGCTCGCACGTTATCGGCGCTATCCGACCGCTTATCACGCGGTAAACCCTCCGTTCCCTCGTCGTCCTTCTTCTCTTACTGTCTTACTGGATAATATAGAAATGTATCAGGATGCATGCGTTGGTGCATAGTCACTCGCCATACAGATGCATCTGTCGTATGCATGCTTCCTGCAATCAGCGATACACTCGGTGAAGAGTGTCTTCACCTGTACTCGTAGCTTATCATACCCCACGCATTACATTTCCGGCAACCTGGTCAGCCGGTGCGCACGTGGGTTGCTATGCTGCACAGTACCAGTATACTACGAGTGCACATGTAGCACAACCCTTGTTCAATAAGGCAGACAGCACGCTTCCGTCTCTTCTGCCATTTCATGCTAAAAAGGACTATGCATAGCTGATGATAGGTATGACAAGGATCGCGCTACTCGCTGATCTGTGATCTATGACATGAGATATATGATATGCTATATAGCATCCCAATGATTCTGGACGCTCACTTCGACCCATGCTTATGATCGTTCTGCCCCTGACCCTGCCACTCCCTAAACATACCATCGAGCGACTTGGCAATCATGCCCACCGGCAAGCTCTTGATGATATCGCCAATCTTATCAGAGACCACATCCTCCTTCTCCCCCGCTTTAGTAGCATAATCCGTCGTGAGCCTGTACATCGCCAAGATCGCCAAGGAAATATGTGTCTGGTGGGAAGCGTACGGCGAGTCGGGTCTTATGGCCGACGCTAGTATCCCGAATCCTGTTGCTGACGACGAGGTGCCGGCGGCGGAGGAGGCAGAGGAGGAGAAGGTCGACGACCCGAATGTGGGGTTACGCTCGCCGCGGGTAAGGCGGATCAGGATTTCGATCAGGTCGTTGGGCGAGGAGAGCAACGACGAGGTGAATGCTTTTCGCGATGCGGTCGTGCCGAGGGTACAGTTGGCCGACCAGCCCTCGATGATGCTCTGCAGTGTGGGGGCCTAAGATGCAAAACATTACAGGTCAGCAAGACGCGTTATATATCTCTTTTGTAAGAGATCCATCAAGCGCCCAAGAAAGAGAAAGAGAGGAGACTGCACGCACAGGATCAGGATCCATAATCTCCAACTTCCCCTTCCATCCCTTGGCCCCTTCACCAGCGGCTTTCCCAAACTGCTCAGTCAACCAGACATCCGCGGAGTTGGTGCGACACCACTTGGGCTCGCTGAGGGGGTTCTTCTTGTTCAAGTACACCGTGAGGACTAGCCCTGTGGTGTTGGAGTCGGTACTGGCAGAGGCCGAGGAGGAGGAGGCGACACGGTGGAAAGGCGGTATCGTTGTTGTTGATGACGGTGACGATTCCGCTACGATTGGTTTGGTTTCCGTTTCATCATCGTCTGCCTGCGCCGCCTCGATTCCCTCGTTAGCGCGCTCAGCCCATACGCCCGCCAGCTGATCTCGCGTGAGAGACACAAAGCGCTGATCGACCGTATCGTACGTCTCCACCTGGATCGATCCGAAAAGCGTCAACTCGACTCGCACACTGATTGCGTGGGCGATACACTTACCAGTATGCCTTTGGGCAGAGCAAGCAGGGCCGAATCTCCCGAGTCCTCTTTGTCCTTGCCATCCCCTTTCTCTTGTTGTGCAAGTACGACATTGGCCTTGAACTCTACCTCGATCTTCCCGTCCTTGCGCCAGATGCGTATTTTGTCAACTACGTCAGAGTCAAAGCACAGCCTCCTCGAGCTGTCCTCGTATAGCACAGAGATCCTATTGGTGGACGGCTTAGGGACATTGGCGGCAGCCTCGGCGACAGAGGCACTGGCGTCGGCAGCAGCCAGCGGATGATTCTCGTTATCGTCAGCCGATGAGACCGAGGAGTGTCGTCGAGCCCGAGTCTTGTAGGCTGATGCTGCGTTTGTCGCAGAAGCTGCGAGAGCAGCGGCGACTTCCTCGGCGGATTCCTCGGTCTTGGTGATTGCTGGAACAGGAACAGTGACGGTGTCTGTAGACTCATGGGCTTTGGTGGCCTTCTCAACAGCTTGACTTTCCTCGTCTCCCGCCGTGTGTTCTTTCGGGGCGACAACCTCTTCAACCGTCGCAGCTTCTGCGGCAGCTTCACCGTCTCTGTTCACTGACTGTTCCTGATTTTGTGCTTCGTCCACTCGGGTGTCCGGAGTCGTCTCCCCCTGTCCATCAGGCGTTTCGTCTCCAGCTGTCAAAGCCGCATCTGCAGCTTCGACAACGTCGTCAATCGCAGCCGCGATCGCTCCTGGGTCCGTGAGCATCGATACGTCGCCCGCTGCCTCTGTTTGATCAGCATCGTCCACGTCCAGTGTTGCGTCACTGGCGGCTTCTGGATTCGGTAGTACATCGGACACGTCCACAGTAGGGGCGATTGGCTGGGTTGTAATGATCGGATTATCTGTTGCGTCTGCGGCTTCAGAAGAGATCCCTTGGTCTAAAACTGCGGGCTGCGTAGTGGTCTGCTCAGGCTCAACGGCTTGATCAGTGTCTTCAGTAGATGCCGTTGCCTGAACGGGCGCATCGGTGACCTGAGCACCATCCTGTTCAGCGACTGGCTCCTCTTTCACCTCAAGTAACTGCTTTGTCTCTAATCCCTCAAGCTTGACCTCCGGTCGCTCGCCTTGCGCGGCTTGCTGCTCTTGGCCTTCAGCCACAGCGGTTGCGCCTGCGTCGGCGTCGGCTTCAGGCGCATCACCACCTACGGCACTAGGTGCAATACTACTTGATTCCCTTCGTCCACGCTTATTGGGATTACGCCTAGCGGCTTTGGGGATCCGGTCAAGTTCAGGTGGTGAGTCAAAGTATATCCTGAAACGGTCTGAGGCCGAGGGTGAAGAGGACGAGGTGAGGTTGGGTTTGTTGTGTGTCAGGGTGTAATTCGACGCGCGCTTCTTCGATAGTCCTTCGTCATCTACAATCAACCGGCGACGAACAGAGACACACGGGACAGTCAGATAAACGAACGATTCTCGAAAGGGAGAAGGCACGGAGAAACACACCAGCGTCCGGAGTCTTGGCCTTGCGCTTCTCGCCCCGCTTCTCCTCCACTGTCTCGCTAGCATTCCCGCTTGCGCTTGCAGCCTGTTCTGCAGTAACGGTCTCCGCTGAAGTCTCCGCCTTGACACCATCTTCACCCTCGGCAGGGGCTCGCCCCTCCACAGTCTCGCCACTAGGTTCCACTGATGCAGTGCTGCCATTGCTCCCTTCAGCATCGTGCTCGGCGGCAGATGCTTCCGCATCGCCATCTTCTTCCTTCTTTATGACCTCGTCTGATTCCTGCTTAACCTCGGTCTCCGCATCGTCTTCCGCGCCAACTTTGCCCCAACTCCAATCCAACGCCTTGATCTCGATCCCGACAATCCTGAAATCGGTCATGGTCGTCTTGGACTCTTTCTCTTTGCGCTTCTTCTCCTTTTCTTTGTCCCTATCCGATCGCGCATCGCTTCTACGCGGAGTGACGCTGGCACGTCCGTCGGCACGGCGCATACCAGAAGGACCACGAGGGGCATTGACTATGCCACCGCCCCTTCCTCCTCTGTTAGCCATGCCGCCTCTCGCGCTTGCGCCACCCCTGCCAAACGCAGCGGGTCCAGAGGGCACGCCCAAACCCATGTGAATGGGTGGACGACTGACGGGCACAGGCGTCACACCCCGCGCGGGTCCTGTTGGGGCACCTCCTCGCCCGACACCCACCCCTGCGTTGAACCCAGGCTGCCCAGAACCGAACCCTTGACTCGAGACAGGAGGTCGAACGCCCATACCTGCAGCAGAAGAACCGGGGCCTGTTGGGGGGCGTATGGGACTATGGTTATTCATGCCTATATGCGCGGGATTACTGTTGCCATTCATACCGCCTCCTGGACCATCGAATCGCGGCCTTTTAGCTGGAGGGAAGCCTGCGGCCGGCCCGACAGGGGGAGGCGTTGCCATTGGCGGTCTAGGTGGTCGATGTTGATTTGGCTGAACTGGTGGTCGATATGGCTTCTGATGAGGTTGCGGGGTCGAAGAGGGTTGATACGGTTGATGTTGGGGCGTCGCGGGAGCGTATGGCTGTTGCTGCGAGTAGAAAGGCTGTTGCTGAGGCGCATTGTATGCTTGCCCAGGCGCCTGCTGCACTCCTGGTGGTCTGTAGGGCTGTTGCTGAGCCACAGGCGCCTGCGGTTGCTGCGCTGCGCCCCATCCATAACCTTGCTGTTGTGGTGCAGACTGCGGAGCCTGATACGGCGGACGATGTTGCTGTTGGCCAGCAGGAGGTCTATAACCTGTCTGAGCAGGTTGAGGACTATACGGCTGGTTTTGCTGCACGTAGCCCTGATGTTGAGGCTGCTGTTGAGGGTATCCACCGAGAGAAGGCTGTGTTGCTGTTGTCGCGTAAGCCTGGGTATTTGGCGGAGGCCGATACGGCTGGCTCGGCCCAGCTACGGGCTGTTGTGGCTGTTGATACTGCGCCGTCGAATGTTGAGCACCAGCACCATACCCGTAGTTGGCGTAGGGGTTGGCCCCGCCGGCGCCAGCAGCTGCTGCAGCTGGTACGACGGGTTGCTGAGGCCCGGCGGGCGAAGCGTATCCTGCTCCGGGCGACAGGCCTTGCGACTACGTAGATTGTTGTCAGCTGAAGCATCCGTGATCAATACTTGGTGTAGTAGAGCTAACCTGATAGTAAGCCGCCCAAGCAGCCGCATGGGCCGCTGCCTCCTGCCCTTGTCCCTGTCCCTGCCCCTGCACTTGCCC
>JALPCB010000274.1:0-17198 GCA_026538395.1 Cryptococcus sp. GC_Crypt_3
AAAGATGACTGTGAGCCTATGCGTCTCTCGCTGATGTCGACTCGACAGCAGAAGTGCTCTGCAACAGGGAAACAGGACGATACTCACCGTTCGACCTGTCTCCAGCCTTTTTCAACGTCGGCATACCGCCCGCAAACAGTCCCGCGAGCTGAGACGCGGGGTCTGACCCGCCAGTGACGGCAGGAAGAGGAGGAGCGAGGCCTGCTCCGCCGCCTCCTGATCGTCCGCCTCCGCCTCCTCCACCTCCACCACCGCCCCCACCGCCGCTGCTACCGGCGACACTGCCGGCTACTGGCGGAGCGGACCGGTCATTGGTTTGAGCTTTCTTCAGCCCTTTACCCTCTGCGCAGCGACCATAATAGTCTGTCAGCTCGGTCTCTGATGATGTGTAATACGTGCGGAGAGAGCGCTCACGCTGGATCGACTGGAGGAGAGCTGCGTTCATCTCGGTAGTTCAATGACCAAAACGCGGGTCTGTGTAGTGATGCGAGAGAGCAGCGAGGATTTCTATAGATCGGAATCAAAGCCTTGTCGGTTCCAATTGCTGTCGGGGTTGTTACAGCTGTCCTAGATACCAGTTGTATGACAACAAAACGAGAATGGACGTTGTCAAGTCGTGAATGTGAGTGTGCTGCAAGGCGAATGATGATATCGTCATCGCCTCTGTCTCTGGCACGCTTTGGGATTAAATGGTTAAAATGTTGATCATAAAAATAATGGGCGTCCGCTGATAACCGGTTCAAGCAACAGTTAACAATTGTCACTTAACAGTCGTCCTCCTTCGCAGCAAGCTATCACCGGCTTATATTGACTTCACGAGAGCTATACCCATAGCAACCACCCAGCTCGACAGGATGCAAGGCAGCGTCAACTTCTCTCCTTGTGCGTACATGTCAACGAAGCTATGACAATTCGACCAAATGGGTCGCTCATGCAAAGCTGACAATACTCACAGACCAACCTCCGCCAGACGTCCCATCGACCGATCCGCCCGAGTCGTCCAAGAAGGCCGGGAAGAGCAAGGCGAAACGGCCATGGTTCAACCGGTGCGCAATCTCCTCCTCCCCCCATCCGTTCTTTGTAATAGGCGAAGCCCTGGAAGGCGTACTACCTCATTGACATATAGCATTGTGCTGATAAACGTTTGGTCCGCGCGTCCGCAGCGACCCCTCGTCGTACAATACAAACTCGTATCAAGCCGGCGGATCACTCTCAGACCCCACCTCAGTCCCACAGGCATATACCAACGATCCTGAATCAGCAGCGTTCCTGCCGAATGGCTCAAACGGTGGCGGTAGTGGAGGAATTGAGAATGATCGTGCCAATGCCTGGGAGAGCAGGTTTGGCTGGAGAGTCGATATCATGGCTGCGGCCAGCTATCTGGGTGGTCCTGTGACGGGTGAGTCTCATTCGTGTATGAGGAGTATAAGACTCGTTATACTCGAGCAAGAAACGGAATGTCGCAAAAGCGAATACTGATATCTCGTCTGTCTCCGCAGCTCTGCTCTTCCTCATCCTCGAGACGCAAAACGACTATGTTCGCTTCCACGGTGAGTCAGCTTCCCTGACCAGAGTAACATAGGTACACCAGCGCAGCTAGCTGACATATCAATCTTGCATTCGACGCAGCATATCAATCAGCGCTGTTGACCACTCCGATCCTAGCCTTCCTACTCCTCACCAACCTCTTGATCCCCTTACCGACCTTCATACGAACGATTCTCATCCTAGTATCAGTGGGAGGCGTGGTGTACACTGCTTTCAGAGCGTGGAAGGACGCGCAAGAGGGCCTGGGGAGGTTCTGGTTACCGTACATCGGTGAGATCGCCGAGCGGTGGGTGGGGGAGGAGTAGCTGTGTGCGTACTGGGTGATGGGTGAAGGGTATGAGTGTTGCCTGAGCTAGTCACATAGTCTCGACATGGCAAGAGGGGCGCCGGTTGTATGCACGACATAAGGCGTCGCGCAGCTTATGCATGTTCCGTGCATCGTTGTCTTATGCTACGTTCACATAAAGACTGATATAGACTGGAACTCGCTCCGTTCTAAATGTAGATTCCAGATTGCGGAGATGACCGCCTACCTGACTTTAATGACGACAATCTCTCGATTACACGTTGACACGGTGCTGTCAGTCGAGTACAAAGGAGAATTCTCGTTCTTGTACCAAATCATTGCATTGTCAAGCAGTCATCGCAGCTCTACTACATTCAGCACTCAGCCCATACGAGCAGCAGTCCGCCCATTCGCTAGTCACAGAACGAACCAGCACGGTAGCATAGAGAGCGAGACAGGGACCACCATGTCCAGTCTATCATCAATACCGAGCTCTGCTGGGTCCGCAGGGTCCGCAGGCGGCACTCGCCCACGGATAAACCTCCGCTCGACGGCCGTCAAGCGGATCATGCAAGAAGCGGCCGAGCTGGCGGATATCGATGTCGAGGAAGACGGGTTCGTCGCTGCGCCCCTCGAGGTGGGTTGTGTCGCTGCTTAGGTCTTCGTTCCAAAAAGGGGATATACTGTAGGCAGTCAGCTGATCGGGCGTTTGGGTAGAACGATATATTCGAATGGCACTGCACGATGCGCGGTGTCCAGGGGAGCGAATACGAGGGCGGTGAGTCTCCTCTCCCTCCTCAAACACGTTACGAGCCGCAGCGAACATTTCTCTTTCCGAGCTGCCGCTCGTCTCCCACAATCAAGGTTATAAATAGGCTGACACATCGCGACGATGGACGCAGGGCTATACCACCTCCGGATCCTCCTTCCGCCCAGTTATCCAATGTCCGCCCCGGACATCATGCTCATGACGCCCAATGGCCGATTCGAGCTCGGTAAAAAAGTGAGTGACATCGTAACTTGTTTCGCCAAGCTTTTGCTTTGATTTGTTTTCGATGGCAACTAGCATTCGCTGATCTGGACGTCTTTGGTACTACTAGATCTGCATTGACGGACTGACCAGCTTTCACGCGGGATCGTGGCAGCCTGCCTGGGGCGTGAGGACGGGTGAGTGCCGTCTCTTGTTATCGCAGCGATCGGCCATGCAGATTGGGAGTGAAAGCTGACGCCTCTCTTGTCTTCTCTTCTCTACCTACATCGATCTCTCTCGAAACCGTCTTACATCCACACGTCACTTCTATCAACGGGTCTACTCTCGCGTATCACCCTGCGCCCTCTCACTCTCGCGTGTCACTGACGCTCGCTCGCTCGCTCGACCACACAGCTGTACTAGGCCTACGCTCATTCTGGATGCAGGGCGGCGAAGCCCTTTCCGCCATAGGTGCTTTGGACTATACCAAACCCGAGCGCCGTCGTTTGGCGGGGTTATCAAGAGCGTGGAAATGCCCTGCTTGCGCCGTCAAGAATGAGGATCTTATCCCGCCGTCTACGTCCACGTCTACGCCCTCTGCTCCGAGCGCTGCTGCAGCGTCAACATCGACGACCATTGCAAAGGCGGAACTCGAAAACGCCTCGTCTCCCGTTGTGGCTGGAGCAGTCGGCGAGGCCGATAGTATCGGTGGCATAGGTGGCGAGGCAGGAGGAAGCGAGAATCGAATAACATCAGATCGAACGCAGGACAACGCAGCACCCGAATCAGCACCGTCAGTCAGGTCGGGAGCCGCTCAATTAGATATAACGACGGGAAAGAATGACCGACCCGAACATCTCAACCCGACGACACACAGCGAAAGCTCCACGACAATAGACTCAGACCCTACGCACTCTAGACAATCAAGCACAGCGCACTCAGCAGAAGGACTTAGTGGAGATACGATAAATACGTCTAAGCCGAGTCCCAGTATCGAGATCACCGCGCCGAACACACCTCGGCGCGATGCTCTAGACATATCATCTTCGCATGATTCAAATGCGGAGTCGAGTATTGAGCAATCTTCATCTACCACACTATCACATTTACAATTGACATCGTCATCGACATCAACAAATCCACCTCCGCAATCCTCCTCAGAACTGCGCCATCGTCTCCCCGCCGTACAAACCCAAACCCAAAGCCCGCTCCCGATATCGCAGGACCAAAGTCAAAATCGATTCTTGTCCGCACCCAACCCCAATCCGGCGCAACTGCGACCTGAACCCCCCTCCCGGTCCAACTCGGCTGCCCAGACGGCGCTACTGCCTAGGCGTATCGTACCAGTATGGTTGGACGGGCTTATCTTTATAGGTATCACTGTTTTGCTTTTGTTGCTTTCCAAGAAGATGGCCTGATCTGTCATCTGTAATTCACTCCTTATCTTTCTCTTTGAGTTGATAATGCGTACGAGTGATCACGCACTATATTTCTTTCGCCTCCATGACAAGCGATTTTCGTCTGTACCATTATAGATGTTTCACTAGAGTCTCACTCATCCCTCGTATGGCATACACGTTTATATCACACACGAATTACACGGATCATACGGATCATACAAGAATCAGACAGTGTTGTACGAGTACGTACTTCCCTCGCGCATCAGTGTCGCAGGATACAGAGACATGCGACGACTGTAATGCATCTCAACTGGATTCGCGTCACATCATATTCGTACGGAGTATCTACAACGAGCAGGTATCTATCATCGTCCTCCTCATCCTCGATCCCCGAGATCTTCTTCCTACGCCGAACGCCCACGCCTTTGATTATCGATCAACAATGACGCAGTGAACGTTTGCTCAAGCTCAGCCTAGATGGAGAAGAAAGGCTGATCGCTCTGCTGATGTGGCTGTTGCTGCTGCTGCTGCTGCTGCTGCGCTTGAGCTTGGCCGAACGGGTTATTGGGGCCGAAACCCCCTGCGCCAGTTTGCTGCACTGCCATTCTGTTCGAGGCGTGGAAATTTGATCCAACGGGAATACCTGAATCACCACCGACAACAATCTCAGCCTGGATTATCTAACCACTATACGTCAAGTGCGCCAAGAAAAGACGAGATACTCACGTAGGTTACCGACATTACCGAATGTGTCCAAACCATCCTCTCGTCCTCTGGCGAGAAGCGATGCGAGCTGACTATGCTGCCCGTCATCTTTCTTCGCTGGTGTCTGCCAGGCTTTAGCAGTTGGTTGAGGCTCAATAGGCTGTTGTTGTGGGGGTCGCGGGGATGGTGGTTGCTGCTGTGAGACGACGGGAACAGGGATGAACGAGCTCGTTTGTTGTGGTTCAATAGGCTGAGAAGGTTGTTGCTGCGAACCACCAGGCGCGAAGGGGTTGTTCGAGCCGTACCCCGTTGGTTGCGCAAAAAGCGCTTGCTGCTGTTGCTGTTGCTGCAGATATGCTTGTTGCTGCATCCATTCCTGTTGCTGGCGCTGTTGTTCCTGCAAGGCCATCTGCTGTCGCATGTACTCTTCTTGCTGTTGCTGTTGCATCATTTGGGTGTGGAATGGCTGGGAGTGTAGTTCAAACGGTGTTTGTGATTCGAGGAAGCCGAGCACGAATGACATCGACCGATACGGAAGAGCAGGACAAGCAGCAGGCGCGATCAAGTTAGCTATGATATCACTACAAGTCTAGCCTCACTCACGTTGTACGAGGTATACTGCGGTTGCAGCTGCTGTTGGCCCCATCCTGCATCCACCAGCGGCCATCCACCTGTCGGCATCGCTGGCATCTGCTGCGTTTGCTGGGCGAAAAGGTCCGGTTGCTGGTTGTAGGCGTTTTGTGAGTTGCTATAAAGGAATGAGGATTGTCAATTTTGATTCTCAGCGTTGCACGCATAGGCGTTTTGCACGAGTGTAGGTTGAACATCTTCACGGCGGCTACACTCACATGTTCATACTATCGTCGAACAGCGCGTTCTGGGTCGACGTCTCCTGCTCCTTCTTTCGCCTGGCATCTTCCTCCTCTGACAATCTCAGTGCTCTGCGTAACTCATCTTCTTCTTGGTCCAACCGACCTCTTCGGCGCGCCTCGTCCTCGCCCATCCGCTTGGACTCCTCAATAGCGCGATTCAGATCGTCGTCCTCGTTTCGTGATCGCGCAGGTGGACGAGTCCTGCCGCGAGTAGTTTGACGCATGAGCTCTTTGCTCCATGTTCTGGACAGGTGGAAGGGAAAGAGCTCACTGTGGAGGCTGTTCTCGAGCTGGACTTCGCGGCTCGCCGTAGTCGCTATCACCCTTCAACGCGCTCGCTTCGATATTGCCCAGCATCCGATCCCGCATCGCACCCCTCGACCGTCGCTCGTCCCGCAATCTCTGCTCGTCCTGCAACAGATTCGTGATATCTTTCGCCTTCTGACGGACATTCGCGCCCACGTCCTTTCCCGTCTCGTCGACGTAAACGAACTCTTTCAGTGTCCTGATCGCACGAGTCCCGAGTCAGCCGAGCACGTATATTGACGGAGCGCAGGACATACTTTACGATGTAGATATTGTCTTTGAAGTAGATCACGACGTTCTCGGAGCCCGCATGCAGGCAGTAGTCGAGCAGTGTAAGAGCCTTGAAGACGTGCCGCCAGTTCTTGCCCTTATCATTCAATCGCTTATCCATCATCTCCATGATCTCCACAAAGTCGTTCCTGTCACACAGACGCTCGGTGATGAGCTCCTGCTTGAATCCATACGATTACAGGCGGTAGCTCACTGGTTATATGTCAATTGCGATACCTCGTTCATCTGCGTCCCCGATGGACCCCAGGGGTCGTTCGACGTCGCATCTCGAACTTTGGTCTGGGTGTCTGTGTATCCCTTTGTGTAGTTCTTCGCTACTCGCAGGGCTAATTCGAAGGCTCTGAGTCAGTATCATATCGTGTTACACCTGGTGCGCAATATTGGCTCACCGCCTCGGCCGCTGCGGACGGACCATGGTCAGTACATCTCGTTACCACGAGAGCAAGCTTGACTCACAGATGCTGCAGTGATGCCGCCATGGCTATGTTGATGTATCTCTAGTAGTCTTAGAGGTGGCAAAGTGATGGTAGAGAGTGTACAAGAGAAAGGTATACTGTATAGGTGTATATGCGATACAAACGATAACAAGGATGACGTCCAGACCAGCTGTGGCGTCAGACGATACATGGCCCCGCTACACCACAGCAAAAGTGCCACATAACCGGAATTATGGTATATGGTGCGCGGAGATATAGGTATATTGCTTCGACATCTTTCTTCAGTTCTTTTGTCCTTTTTGGCTGCTGTCTCACCACGTACCAAAAACGAGGTTAGCTGTTCACTTCACCTGCTCTCATTAGACTAGATAGTCATCGTTACAGCAACTACATACATCGATAAATCCCCGCCTCAAAAGCGACAGGGAGGAAGATCGTAGTCTGCCTCAGCAACCACCCAAAAAGACGCTCGCAATCGTCTCGTACTCGGCCAAATAGCACCATCGATACGTCGCTATGCCTCCCATCTACGTCAAACCTGAAAATGCGCTCAAGGTGGGTTGCGGTGTGGGGAACGAGCAGATGAGATGAAGCTGAACAATCGTATTGTCTCGTAGCGCTCCGAAGAGCTCCTCGCTCTCGGCACACCCCAGTCTCAGCAGCAGGCTTTCGAGAATCTCGTCGAGGTCTTCCAATCGTGAGCTCAAACGTCACACCGCGTGTCAAGCTCAACTAACTCACCAACTATCGCAGAAAACGATTCAAGCACACCCCCATCAACGTCCTCGAGCCTATCGCGATCAAGTTCATCGACCTCTGTGTCCTGCTCAACCGCAAATCGCACGCCCGCAATGGTCTTTTGATGTACAAGAACGCTGCGCAGACCACCTCTGTTGCGTCTATCGAAAAGGTTCTGAACCACTTCATCGCTCAAGCTGAGGACCGTCTCCACTCCGCCATCGAGCAGGCCAAGACCGAGGTCGCTGCGCTTCCCGACATCCCCGTCGTTGACGATGATCTCCCACTCCAACCCGCTTCTCTGCTCCTCGACACTTTTGCCGAGAGCGCTGGTGACAGGGAGAGGATCGAGAGGCGTCTTATCGCCCCTGCGCAGAAGTTCTGCTGGGACGCGTACGACATCTCTCTCGATATCGCCAAGAGCAACGACCGTCTTGAGGTGATCTACCAGTCCATCGCACACCGCGCTTTCAACTTCTGCAAGGTGCACCAGCGTAAGACAGACTTCCGCAGACTCTGTGAACAGCGTCTCCGTAAAGACCTCGCCAACGCCGCAAAGTACGGCCACCAGCAACATGCTATCAACCTTTCCGACCCTGAGACTCTTACCCGTTTCCTCGACACCCGTTTTCTCCAGCTCGAAACCGCCGTCGAGCTCGAGCTCTGGCAAGAGGCTTTCCGATCGGTCGAGGACGTGCATGGTCTTGTCGCCGGCAGGAAAATGGCCAAGCCCGCCATGATGGCCAACTATTACGAGAAGCTCACTCAGATCTTCAAAGCTGAGGGAGGCAAGCAGACCGCCGTCTTCCACGCAGCAGCTTGGGCCAGATACTACCAGTACGCCGAGCGCGCTGGTACAGTCAACGACAAGGCTGCTGGCTGTGTCCTCCTTTCTGCTCTTGCCGTTCCTCTCGGCGAGGTCGAGACCAAGCAACGTCTCGTTGCCCTTCTCAACCTTCCCAAGATGCCAACTCGCGAGAACCTCGTCCATGACGCCGCCGTCAAGCACCTTAAGAGAGTCCCCGCTGATATCCGTCAAATCTACAACATCCTCGAAAACGACTTCCAGCCTACTCTCGCATCAAAGACCTTGGCACCCCTGATCACTGGTCTGGCCGAAGAGTACCAGCCTTATCTCCCCGCCCTTCGCGAGGTTGTCTTGTCTCGTCTTGTTCAAGAGCTCGCTCAAGTCTACGATACCGTCACTCTCGACCACATCCTCAACTTGGTCAAGCCTTTCGAGAACACCCCTTGGGCCACTGACTCTTCAGCCCTTGAGAAGTTCCTGATGAGCGCTTGTCGCCGAGGCGACATCAACGCGACCGTGGACCACATCGCCAAGACTATTGCCTTCAGTTCTACCACTGTCGAGTCTGACAGGCTGTCTAACCTCGCCATCGTCCTCTACAACACTATCCAATACCTTAACCCCGCTCCGGTCACTTCCCGCGCTGATGCCTTCGCTGCCGCTATCGCACAAGCTGAAGAGGAACGCAAACAGACCGCCCACCGCCGCCAGATCGTGACCAAGCGTCGCGAGCTCATGGAGGAGGCAAAGCTGCGCAAGCAGAAGGAGGAATCCACCGCGCTTGCCGAGCGTCTCAAGCTCAAGGCGGAGGAGGATGCTCGTCGCATCAAGGAGGAGGCCAAGCAAGCCGAGATGGACCGTGTGCGCAAGCAGATCAACGAGACCAAGGAGGCCGAGGCGAAGCAACTTGCAGCAAGCTTGGCAGCCAAGGGCGCCCTCAAGGTCGATATTTCCAATATCCAGGACCTCGACTCTTCCAAGTTGGTCGCAATGCAAGTGGAGCAGCTTGCAAAGGAGAAGAAAGAGTTCAGCGAGCGACTGCGTATCGTTGGCAAGCGCGTGGACCACATCGAGCGCGCTTTACGAAAGGAGGAGCGACCCTTGCTTTCCGAGGACTACGAGAGGCAAAAGGTCGAGGACAAGGCTACGCACGAGCGCTCCAACGTCCAAGCCAAGGAGCAAGCTATTGCTCAGCAGAAGGCTACTATCGAGCTGAAGGGTAGGTTGGGCAGGATGCTGCCTGACTACCTCATAGCCCGCAACGCCGTGGCGAGCCAGCGCGAGGAGGAGTTCAGGGTCGCTCGGGAGACCGCAAGGCGGAAGATCGAGGAGGCGAAGGAGAAGTTCAAGGCCGAGTTGTTGGCAAGGAGGTCCGAGGAGAAGAAGAGGAGGGAGCAGGAGCGTCTGGCTGCTGAGGAGGAAGAGCGAGCTGCTCAGGGTGAGTCATCCGCCAGTCCCTGTTGAAAATCTTACTAACGTCCCTTGCCGTTGCAGAGGAAGCCGATGCCCGCGAAGCAGAGGAATCCGCCCGAGCAGAGGAAGAAGCGCGAGCCGCCGAGGAGATCGAGCGACGAAATGCCGAAGCTGCCGAACGCGCTGCCAAGCTCAAAGCGGAGCGAGAAGCAGAGCGCGCCAAGGGCGACGAGCAAGCGCGACGACAGCGCGAGCGAGAAGAGGAGGCCGAGCGACGCCGTCTGGAGCTCTCAAGTGGCGCTGGGGCCTACCGCCGACCAGGTGCGCCTGCTGCTTCCCCGGCAGCGGCATCATCACCAGCAAACGGTGCCTCTCCGTTGGCGAGGAACGACTCGCCCGCCCCCGTGGCACCTACGGCCGTCAAGGCTGGTGGATGGAGAGAGCGCGCCGCGGCCAAAGCTGCAGGAGGAGCTGGAGGCGAGGCTACACCCACCGCTGCGCCCGCGTCTCCCGCGCCCGTCGCGCCAGTCAGCGGCGCGGCTACACCGACGTCGGAAGAGCCCCCCGCAGCCGCGCCTGAGCGCGGCGGTAGGTGGACCAGAGGTATGGGCGGCAGGGGTCGGGGCGGGACCAATACCCCGCCATCGACCAGGGGCGGTGCCGCCGCTGGAGGCGCTAGGGGTTGGTAATTAGTTGTCTTTTACGTGTGCGGGTGTCAGGGCGAGTGGGACTGGAGTGGAGTGTTGTACGGTAGAGCAACAGACACTAGCATCTAGATGATAGGATACGACATGCATAATCTGCATTTGTGCGCAGTCAGTGTTTGCGCGAGATCGGGAGAGGACATGGACGTGTGTGCTTTGCGTCTTCACATCCAACAAGAATATATGACGATTCAAACGCATTGACTAGCTTTCATGATTTCACGTGTACAAGCTATTCTTTGTGCGAACACGCCCAGGCATCAAGCAAGGACAGTACATGGCCGATTCGTGTGTCGGTTGCGGACATACTACCGATTTAATCGTGATGATATAAGCTAGATACAGCAAAGTCTGTCGCAGCTCCTGCTTTTCGCCAAGATGCCAGCCGGCTGGACTAGAAGATCCTTCCGAGACCACGACACCTATCGCAGCGGCCGTCGTCGAACCCGAAGAAGGACAACTCCTGGCCTGAGCCATGGCATCTGTAGCATAAACTAGAGTTGAAAAGAAAATCAGTAACGGTCGATGGGGAATGATCGATGAGCGATGCAAGTTGGGGACTGGGAAATGGACTTACTGCCCGCCAATCCTGGGATCACCTGGAGCTACTACCAGCGCGCCCGGCGGCGCAGGGCCTGCTGTAGCTTGCACGAAGATCTGTTGCGAGTGCGTTTGCAGCGGCTGTTGATGGTGAACATGCTGTGGCGGTGGTGGAAGCGGAGATTGTCCTGGATACGTATGCCATTTCCCTCCCGATCCTTGCCCGCTGGGTGACGGCGGTGGCGGCAAATGAGAGAAAGAGCTGCCGCCCGCTGGCGCCCCTGCTGGCGCTAGGGATGGTAAAGGTCTTTGAAAGTTTCCCGAAGATGATGTCGATGGGTTATGGTGCGCGGGATCGACGGAGATGGTGTATGAATGTGCTAAAGCGGAGTTGTACGGTTTCCCATACTTGCGCCAGTCCTGTATCCACGTAAAACGAGGTTATCAGCATCACGATTCATCGACTATGAAGGGCCTCGTGTAGCCCAAAGGAATCGAATTGTTAAATGTGGAGTGCGCACTCACAGCATCATGCGGGTTGGACGGATCGTTCCCTTTGTACCCCGTGTTCCCACATTTGCTACACCAGAAGCCGAGAGGGTAAACAAGGAGTTGACCGCGGTGCAACAACGGCCGACCCGGAGTCGGCGTCTCGGTAGGCGACATATCGCCTAGCGACGCACGGGATGGGCCCGATCCCGATGTTGACGACCCCGATGCCGTGGAGGTGTGCGATGGCTTGTAATCCTGTGCGCCGGAGGAGGAGGAGGGCGGAGCGTAAGATGAAGTTCGCGAAGGATGTTGGGGTGGCGGTTGCGACTGCGACTGTGAGCCAGTATGTTGAGAGCCGCCCCACCCAGCTTGCGCGCTTTGACCAGTGTACTGCGCCGCCACTCCATGTCGATGACCATAGCCAATCCCGACTCCCGTGATGTTCTGCTCGACTCTCTCGGGCATAGGCGGCGGCCCAGAGAAATCCGGCTGCAAAGGACCCGATTGCAGCGATGTATGCCCAGTGTTACCGGCCGAAGGCGTGTATGCTGGGGGCGGGTCGTCCGCTGTCCCTGAAGCTGGAGCTGTACTGGCGCCGGTACGTTGCGGCGGCAGGCCGGTTGGCGGGGCGTAGGCCATGTTTGGGGATGATGATTGCTCGGTGACTCTGGAGAGGATTAGAAGCGGTGAAATTGCTGTGCAACAGTACGTCGTCGAGAACACTGGCCGGGGGGATGGGAATTTCTGCGATCACGGCTGGAAGCTCGAGACTGGCGATTTCGCTTAGAAGGTCCCCGATAGTTCTGGCGTTAATTAGGCGAAAGAGAGTACTGTATTAAGAGGTACCAATCATCAACGTTGTCAAGTATCAAGCCAAGAAACGACTGCGAAGGCCAAGCACCTCGTCACTACGCTTTCGCTCTGACCGGTGCCCCGCAGCGACAAGTGAGCGAGCGAGTGGCAAAATCAAAATGACTGATAGTGGCGAATTGTGACAACTCGCATCACGGCTTCGACAACATGCAAAGCTACATGCGATATTCTAATATTCTACACAGTCGTCACGGCTTGAACACTACAGCCGCGTCTCTAGATGGAGTATAGCCTACCCAAACTTTGCCCGAATTTGCATCCTCGACCCAAATTCCACCATCGTCTTTCCATGCGTCCATAATCTCGTCTTTCTTCATCCCATACTCCTGCAAAGCCTCCTCCTCGGTATCGGACAGCTCGTGACTCGGTATACGCACTACCATGAAATCTCTCGCCGGTACTGCGAGCCGTCGTGATCGAGTTTGCCCAGCAACATTATTATCGGTGTGCTCACCAGGAGCAAGGCTCCACACGGCGGATATTTGGTCAGCCAGGGACTGCATGATCAGCCGCGTGTGCAGTTCTGATGCTGTGAGCGGTAGTGCCGGGACATTCTTCATGATCGAGGCTGATGATACGGGGTATGGGTAGGGAGAGAGCGGTGCGAGTAGTGAAGGGTATGGCTCGGATGAGGTGTGCCGTGGGGATGGGAACCTGCGGCATCACTGTGTTCAGCGTATTATACCGGAGTCAAAGCGGAATTTGGCTCACATTGCTGAGAAGTGGTTCACTACCACTCGCCTAGCCCGAATGGATCGAGCGAATTCGCCCACCTCGTCTGGTGTAGAGTGCCCGCGACCCTGCGCCCGCTTTCGCACTTCGGCTCGTTTCGCTGCATCCTGTGCAGCTAAATCCTCTTTGCTTTTCCCGTTGGCGGTATGTTCGTTATCGCCATCCGTTGCCGAGGATTTCTCCGTTTTCCCGTTCTCATTGTGACCAGGTGGCGGATTTCCGACTTTACTGTTCTTCTCCATCAGACTTGGAGCGAGATCCTTCGCGCGCACTTTCCAGCCCTTCTCCCCGCGTTGTATCGCTTCAGGGATCGAAGCGTTGGTGCACTCATGAACAAGCAGACTCGCATCTTCGCACATTGTCTGGAAAACGGTATTCTGAGTACCGCCTGAACAGTCGCCGAAGATGACGACTTTACGAGCTGAAACACCCGAAGGAGATGGTGGGTGTAGTACGTCTCCGGAAGGAAGGGTGTAGGGTGGCGGTGATGGCAGACTGGTGAGGTGGGTGAGTAGAGATAAGGGATGCTTGACTGGCGGATCGAGCTTGACTAGTGCTGGTGCGTTTGCTTGCAGTAGAGGTATTAAAGTGGCAGTGTCTAGCGACTGTTGAGGCGTGGGCTCCTGGAGGACGTAGCCTAACGAGGGCACTACACCAGTACGACTTGTCGTCAGATATCTCGTGCAAGGGATGATGGACTGCACTTACCGCGATGCTTCAGCGGACCAGCCGAGACAGCCCAGCCTTTGCCACTGCGACCATTGCCTTCCGCCAAGATATCCCGCCAAACACCATCCTCGTCTTCTCTGTGATCGTTACCGACCGCCTCGTTGTCATGCAGATCCTCCTCTTCACACGAGATCGACGATTCCTCCCCTTCACTCAAGATCTCATGCACAGCGAAGACTCCAGCCAAAGTGACCGAAGTCAATTTCAAGGTCGTCCGTATCAGCCGCCGTAAGCCTGCTGGACCGTATATGTGGGTCGTGGCCTTCTTCTTCTTCCCTTGCGCGCGAAGCTGTTCTGTCTCCCCTGGTTTAACGCTTATCCCGCTCATTATTGTCGTCAGTATCGACACGAGGCCAAGGGTGTGATCAGCGTGCATGTGTGTGATGAAGACGCGGCTGATGTTGGCCATGCGTAAAGACGACTGATGCAGTCGCCCAAGCGTCCCGTCCGCTGCATCAAAGACTAGGGAAGGTAAGTAAGCGTTAGCGTCGCGCAGGTGTACGGCTGTCTGAATGATCACACGAGTGGATCGATGGATATGTAGCAAGCTCACGCCACATCTCATTTCCAAAGTCGACAGCAAGTGAGGAACAGTTCCTACTGGCGATCGGACCACCGCCTGTGCGCGATCGCAATGTGAGCTACTTTGCCATACGCGATGCTCTTCACGACTCGTGCTCACCACTGCATGTCCCAAGCTAAGGAAGACAGTGAGCTCGTGACCGCTGTGGGCGAGAAAAAGCTGAACTCACGAAATGGATGCTAACGGGTGGCAGAGGCTTCTGAGAGACACTGCTGCTGCCTGTGGATGTAGCCATGATCCTCTGTGATGTTAGGACGTACAGTGCAAGAGGGGGATGCTTATCGATTAGAATGAGTGAAGGGTGGATCGACCGAGTGGAGGCTGGACAGACATTGATCGACTGGGACATGTTACTATTGTATTTGGGATAAAATGTGATAAAACAGGGCAATAAGAATTCGTTGATCATTTCCACGGACTGTGTGCTGTTGTCCGTCTTTTGTCAAAAGAGTTCAAGTTTCGAAAACCTTTTGCATGCACACTGACACTGTCAACGACGAGCTCACCACCTCTAGCCAGCAGCAACAGCAACAAATCGCAATCGCTAGCAGCACTTGATCCGTCGTACCAGCTAGCCCTCAGGCGAATCATCGAATAAACACAACTTATAGCCTGACCAACAAACCTGCAGCCATGTCCGGCTCGCTCACTCACGTCCTCTTCGAGGGCTCCTCGGGCTACGCCCTCTTCACCGTCTCGATGCAAGAGGAGATCGCGGCCAAGTCGAAGCAGCTCCAGGAGTCTGTGGCCGACATCACCGTATTCAGCCGGATGGTCCAGCTCGCCTCTTTCCTCCCCTTCACCTCCGCCGCCCAAGCACTCGAGAACGCCAACGACGTCTCTGAGGGTGTCCTCAACCCGCATTTGAAGTCGCTGCTCAACCTCATCGTCCCCAATGCCGGTGGCAAGAGCAACAAGAAGCAGTCCGGTGTCTTGCTCGGTGTCTCAGAGAGAGGCCTCGCAGGTGCCATCCAGGGAGAGCTCGGTATTCCGTGCGATACCTCCGAGAGGGCATTGGAGCTTGTCCGAGGCGTCAGATTACATCAAGAGAAGATCTTGATCAAGGGCGGCATGCAAAAGGGAGACGTCCTCCTTGCCCAACTTGGTCTGGGTCACTCGTACTCCCGAGGCAAAGTGAAGGTGTGTCGCCGTCTCATCTGTACTTTTATAGACTCTTGTGCTCAACAGGTTCTCTGATCTTCAGTTCAACGTCAACCGATCCGACAACATGATCATCCAAGCAATCTCGCTGTCCGACCAACTGGACAAAGACCTCAACACCTTCTCCATGCGAGTGCGAGAATGGTACGGCTGGCACTTCCCCGAGCTGTACAAGCTCGTTCCCGACGCCCACCAATACGCCAACCTCGCCGTGCTCATCGGTGACCGAACAAACCTCACTGACGCTTCCTTGGAGGACATCCAGGCGATCCTTGATGACGATGCTACCCGAGCGAGGAACGTGCTCGACGCATCAAGAGCGAGCATGGGAAGCGACATCAACGAGATTGATCTTATCAACATCAGCAACTTTGCCGAGCGAGTCGTCAAGTTGGCAGAGTACAGGAAGAGCTTGAGAAGATACTTGATCGAGAAGATGAATGTTGTCGCCCCTAACCTTTCCGCGTTGATCGGCGAGACTATCGCTGCACGACTCATCAGCCATGCGTGAGTGGCACAATCACTCAAGAACATGAATGCCTGCTGACCTTTGCCCTGCAGTGGTTCCCTCACCAACCTCGCCAAATACCCTGCCTCTACCGTTCAGATCCTCGGTGCCGAGAAGGCCCTTTTCCGAGCGCTCAAGACCAAGGGCAACACACCGAAGGTAATTTTGGGTCCCGACTTGGAAACGAGAGTAGAGCTGATAGCAACCACCCCTTTCACACAGTACGGTCTCATCTACCACTCCACCTTCATCGGCCGAGCCGGTCCCAAGCACAAGGGCAGAATCTCGCGTTTCCTCGCCAACAAGTGCTCCATTGCGTGCCGTATCGACTGTTTCTCTGGTGTGTTAGCTATAGCGGTACATTTGTAGGCAAGCAGCTGACATCTTTGCTAGATGTGCCCACTACCAAATTCGGAGAGGCTCTGCGTGCTCAAGTAGAGGAGCGACTCAACTTCTTCGAGGTGAGCTCGATTACGATTACTGCAAATTTGATATTATAAAGGGCTGACAACGGTCTTTTATACTTTGCTATAGACCGGCGCACCTGTCTCCAAGAACGCGGACGCTATCCAAAAAGCCTTGACTGCCATTGCTGCCGACTTGGCCGACGAAGACGATGACTCCGACGACGAGGGAGACGTTGACGAAGTTGAGGTGGCCGAGGTACGTTTGCGTCTGGGTGCACTCCGTCCAATTCAGCAGAACTGACAAAATCGTGTGTGTACGTATAGGCTGTGAAGCAAGTCGAGGCGGATCAACTGGCCGCTGCTCAATTAGAGCGAGCACCGCTCGACCCCGAGCTGGCAAAGATAGCAGGATCTTTACCTTCCGCTTCTACACCTGGAAAGGAGAAGAAGGAGAAGAAAGACAAGAAGGACAAGAAGGAGAAGCGGAAGAGCGAGGCCATGGACGTCGACGAGCCCGTGAAGGAGAAGAAGGAGAAGAAGGAGAAGAAAGACAAGAAGGAGAAGAAGGAGAAGAAGGAGGAGAAAGCGGAGAAGGAGGAGAAGGCGGACAAGAAGGACAAGAAGAAGAAGCGCAAGTCCGAGGTCGAGGCGTAATTGCCTCGCCGCGCTATCGGGTGGTGGTGCAGTAGCCGCAC
>JALPCB010000275.1:0-16976 GCA_026538395.1 Cryptococcus sp. GC_Crypt_3
TCGAGGGCGGGGTAGGCGAACGCAGGACCGAACCGCCACCTACAGGCGCAGCGGACATTTTGGGCGATATGTCCACTGCTTCCACTCGTGCTTCAACAGTCGTATCAGAGGGAATAGAGAAGCCTCAGTCCACCACATCTTATCCCGCTACCTCAATACCGAGTACTCTGGAAGATGGTTCCAGGCCCTCAAGACCGGATATGGAGGATAGCAGCGATAAACCGAAAGTCAATCGAAGCAAAGCTCGCGCTAGAGTCCGGTTCGGGGGCGAGGAAGAGGTCGTCGTTGGTAAAGCAGGCGGTGAAGAACAGGAACACCGTCACGAACATGATCATCACCACGATCACGATCATGGCCATGGACACGATCAACAACAGACTCCATCGTCAACATCAACGCCAAGAATAGCAATGCGGCATGATAGACCTGATTTGTACGAGTTCTGAGTTCCCGTGTCAGCTCATCAAGCTACATGATTACTTAGATGCATATGCAGCTTCTGAGCTGGTTATGTACAACATGATTCAACCTGTATTGACGATGAGGGTGTTAAACTACAATTCTGTTGGTTGATATACTATACATTATCCAAGGCCGTAAGAGGCCCTTTTAGATTGGCGGGATCGTCGCTCTCAACGCTTTGCGAAGATGCTTGACAGTACGGGAAGTATCGAGAGTTGTCTATGACGGAACGGCGAGTAGTCAGCAAATGCATCTTGGCCACAAGCACAGAATTGCGCTCCACAGGAGGGGTGTGAGTAGGGCTGGCCCGACTGACACTGAGGACAGCTTGGCCCTCCTTGACTACTTTCTTCTTGATAGAGTCAAACTCGGCGATCTTCGTTTCGACGATCTCAGGCTGTCGCTCAACTACGACAAAGCCGGGTCGCGCAGGCCAGGTCAGTGAGTGACTCATCTCCGCAAGCATCTTTAGTCGCCTAATCTTAGATGAAATGTGAGAAATACCCACGGAAGGCCATACCAGCTTGGAGAACCGTCATGTGCGCTACTATTGGGCCATTGGTGAATTCCAGAAGCATTCCGCCCATTTCTGCGCGCCGTGCCTGTTGATTGGAACCAACGCAGTCGACGCATAAGTTGTAGTGTTACCTATGGCAGGTTGATGACGTACCGTGACCGACTGAACATCATCGGAAAAGCACTTTGCACCAGCTCGGTTCTGCTTGATATCGTTGTCTACCGAGTTGAGTAGATCATCGAGAAGAACCTTTCTGTGAACCACGACAGATGGGCCAGTGAGCGTTATTACATTTCTCAATCCGGATTGGCCATAGATCCCTCATCGAACTTACCGGGCCTTTAAACCCGATGATCCAGCATCAATCTCCTCTATCTCTCCATCAACCTCGCTGAAGAGGTTTTCGAGTTTGGTCACCCTTGCGGGTTCAGAGACACCGCTCTTTCGTCTACTCGCTTTCTTCGCTACTTGCATGAACGGATCAGCTCTGTTCCCTCTATATCTCCAGTGAGCTGACCTCGGTTCGACTTGATCCGTTTCGAGAATTCTGCTACGAGCGAACTTGAGGTGACGGGTCAATTCTCATCAAGAAGACGGAACCATCGAAGTGACGGTGGTTGGACTCACTTGATACCTTGGCTCCCAGGCAGGTACGTCTCTACCTCTTCCTCCAACTCTTCCTCCTCCTCCTCCTGATCGTCCTCCTCACCACTCTCGTTACGGGTCTCTCCATCATCGTCCTTTTGATGGTCTTCAACTGCGCTGCCCTCGAGGTCTGGCTTGCTAGTCTTCATCTTCTTCCCTCTCGTTCTCCTTCCGGACTGGGTGGGAGCGTACTCCTCATCCTCAGCATCATTTTTGCGCTTCGTAAGCTGCTTTGCCGCACCGCCAATCTTGATCTCATCAGCCAAAGTTCGTTTCTCTCCAGGTGGTTTGGTCTTAGTAAGCTTTCGAGTCGGCTCGGACTTGCCGCCAGTTACCACTTTCTTAGCTAGAAGCGAGGGATGAAGGCAGGTAAGCAGGTAAGCGAACGTCTCTTTTCGTGCTTCACGATACCTCCCTCGTCCCAGACATGCTACTCACGAGGCATCTCTGGTTTTCGAGCACTCGGATATGCCAATGTGATCAGCAGTATAAGAAGTATAGAGCGAGTGGAAGACGAGGAAGACCAAGAGTGCATCATAGTTGACTGGACATCAGTAGTGGAGGTGGAGAGCCTTGTATTTACGTAACCTGTGCCTGGCAGTGCAATTTCAACGCGACGCGTCCGAAAGTCATCTCATGTCCATCTATCATCTTTGTGCTCAACGAGACCATATCCGAGTCCGACCTGAGCGAAGCCATATACTAGCCGGAAAGATGGCGAGCTCACCATCAACGTCGGCTCGACAGCCGCTGTTTGAGCCCACCGACTTGCTCAATTTTGATTTCCCTACTTCGACTGCTACTAGATCACCGTCAAAAGGGCAAACTACATACGACCTCGAGCTCGGTCAGAATGACGAGAACAAGAACGTCTTCGGGTCCCGCATTGCGACTGTTGAGCAGACAACAAATTTGCAACCAAGCTTCAGGTCGCAGTCGCAACGGATGGACCTGGATAGCCCGCCGCCCGATTTCGAGGAAGAGCCGTCAGATCTGGAAGATGAGCTCGCGCTGATGGATATGGAGCGGGAAGAAGCTGCTTTAGCGGCGACGTCTGGCAATTTCACTTCAAAATCCAGTAGAGCTACTGGAGGCCTTAGTGCGCAAGAGGACCTTGTCTCCTCCGGCGTCCTGGACCTGGAGGAGGAGCTCTATGGTCATTCGTCACACTACGCTTCGTGTGAGTATCTAACAGTGTCTCGCACAGTCTAACTTGGGAGCTCATCGAATAGCAGCTTCTCATGTCCGGAAACCATCTCTGCCTTCGAGGAACCTTGAGCCATTACCGATTTTCGATCCGTTATATGAGTCTTGCTCCTTACCGCCTTTACGAGCCGAGACAGCGTCAGGTGGAACGATCACGTTCAAAAGGCGTATGAAGCGCACTCCTCCGTCTGCTCAAGTAAGCGGAATTATCGTTATGATGTGTATCGAATACTTCTGACAGCAGGACTGATTTCGGCCATTCATAGGAGCTTGTGCAGAGAGGGTCAAAATCCAATGCGGGAGATTTGCTCAGCGTACCATTACATCGATTACTAGCAGAAGTCGACGAGCTCAAGTCCCAGCAAAAAGCTATTGAGTGAGTAATTTATCTATTTTATTTCAAGTCTGTATCTGGCACTGTCTGACGCACGATCGACACAGGCTGCAACAGCGCTACGATGCAGAGCGCCGACAAGCAGAGCTGGAAGACGTGACCATAGCGTCTTCAAGCAAATTGACGAACACGATGTGGGTGGACAAGTATCGCCCGAAGAAGTTCTCAGACCTCCTGGGCGAAGATGTACGTCTCCATTACTTGTTTCGTCTACAAAGTCAGGCTAATTCTAATGTCATACGTCCCTTAGCGAGTGCACCGTGAGGTGATGGGCTGGTTGAAAGAGTGGGACAAATGCGTCTTCAAGCGGGTGCCGCAAGTGAAGAAGCGCCGCGTGGACGAAGACGAGGGTTACGTCGTGAGTAGCGAGTAGCAATGCCAGCTCGTCATGACGGTTCCTGACGTTTTCCTAGGCCGATTACCTTGGCAGGCCCAAAGACCGGGTGAGTACATGCCCATTTACCGACTATGCGACAGCCACTGATGATGCTGTGCAGGTATTGCTCCTTTGCGGCCCACCTGGCTACGGCAAGACCACCTTGGCCCATATCGTCGCCCGGCATGCAGGATATCGTACGCTGGAAATCAACGCCTCCGACGATCGATCCGCTGCTACAGTCTCGATTAGGATCAAGAACGCTATAGATTCTGGAACGGGCTTGGCGAGCGAGGGCAAGCCTACTTGCGTAGTCATTGACGAGATTGATGGAGCTAGTGGTGGTGGAGATGCCGTGAGTGTTCGGCTTTTAGGTAAGATGACCTAGCTGATAGAGGGGATAGAGCTTTGTGAGAAGCTTGATCAAGCTTATACAGGATGTTCCGGCTAGGAAGAAGGGTGAGCCAAATGTGACCTCTAGGTCATCAACATAGCAGCTGACCCAGTGTACAGGCAACGTTCCCGCACGACCTTTACGGCGGCCCATCATCTGTATTTGTAACGACCTGTAAGCCTATCCACATGTTTTGGACAGAATCAAGCTGAAAAACGCGACAGTTATGCTACATCTCTCCGACCATTACGCCCGTTCGCCCGCATCATCCGTTTCCGCAAGCCTCAAGCTCAATTCCTGGTGAAGCGTTTGAGGGAGATTTGCGATCGCGAGGTCTTGTCCGCGGATCTGAGAGCGTTGACGACTCTGGTGGATATCACAAGTGGGGACGTGCGGAGTTGTCTCAATACGCTACAAGTGGGTCGACCGCAGCTTGAATGATCACAAAAAGCTGACAGCAGCTTTCAAGTTTATCAAAGCGAAGTCTACAGTCGTTTCCGAAGAAGCGATTCGATCGTCCGCCGTTGGACTGAAAGACTCCGGCACAACACTCCATTCTGTCTGGGCGTCGCTGTTCATCCCCATAGCAGCGAAAGAACGTCGGAAGGCCATCGGAATAGACGATGGAAGATACGTCGACAGACTCTCTTTCGCCGTCCAGGCATGTGGCGACTACGATAAGCTTGTTCAAGGGTTGTTCGAGCATTACCCCAATTTGAAGCCTATGGATGCGTCCCTCGGCAACCTGTGTAAAGTGCATGATTGGCTCGCATATTACGATCGATTATCGCACAAGATCGGCGAAGCGCAGGAATTCGAATTGATGAGCTATATGCCATACGCCATCGTCCCATGGCATACACACTTGGCTGCTCCTGCAAACAACACGAAGCCTACGGAATGGCCCAAAGCCGACTATGAGGTGAGTTGCATCGTTTGTTGTACGGTACAATGCCTTCATGCTTATCGTCCTTGGGACATTTTAGTGTTTCGTCACACGCACAGCCAACGAAGAGATAGCCACGAGCATGAAGAACCTTGTTCCGGGCATACTCAGATCGCTCTTTTCGCCCACGACGACCTTGACGGAGCTCATCCCTCTCTTGATGCGGATCATCTCACCGCCACTAAAGCCTGTAAGCCAGAGCTCCATCTTTCACGCCAAGGCTTTCCGTTGCTGATTTATTGTGGCGTAGGTCGGCGCGAATATCGTCAAGCCTGCTGAGAAAGCTGTACTGGGCCGATTGGTGGAGCTCATGATCCCGCTCGGTCTGCGGTTCTGGCAAGAAAAGGGGGAAAATGGCCAGCCGATGATGCGGCTTGAACCGTGAGTATCTATGTTCATGCGACATTCTTATCTACGCCAAGGTCGTGTAGCTGACAATATGTGTGTACTGAACTAAAGCCCTATCGACGTCTTTGTGCACTACGAAGGCAAGCGAGCAGACGATATCGCCGCGTCCAGATTCGCCGTTCGGCAACTGGTAGCTCAAGCTGTGAGTCTGTGTCTGGCATTCTGGTCTATACTGCTTTCAGAGCAGGAGCTGATTCTTGACTCTCGATACTGATTCCTAGATCGATGCCGAGATGGCTAGAAGAAGAGGAGCTGCGAGTGGGAGTGCGGAAGGCGGGAATGGCGCAGACTCGTATGCTAAAGCTTATGGTCTGAAGTGAGTGATACTGCTTCAATCACTCCATTTGTACGATGGGAACGTCAGGAATTGGCTAACTGGACGACTTGCTAGGGGCGCAACTAATGGTCCTGTTATTCCTGATAAGGCGGAGCTAGTAAGTCTCTCTCGTTCGTCATGATAAGTGGGAAGTCAGGCTGATGACACAATCTGAAGCCCGCGACAGACTTCTTCGGTCGTCAAGTCAAGCCTGCCACGTCTAGCATGTCCATCGCAAGCGCAAGTGATGCTAACGGAAATGACGAGGGTGGGTCTTGACATGATGAGACTAAGGTTAAGCAAGCTGACTCAGACTCTTTCGCGCAGCCGTCTTAACTGAGCCGCCGACGAAAAAGTTTAGAGCAGTGTACAAGTTCAACGAAGGGTCTTCCAGCGCTGTGAGAAAGACCGTCAAGATGTCTGCGTTGATGTAAACAGCGGCTCTGTGATAAGCTGCCTCGCTTGTGCTACTGCGCGACTTCGGGTCTTGCCACATGCATCAGGAGTAGGAGGGGCACGTTCCCGTCGCTGGTGCTAGCTTGCGATAAGCTTAGTTACTTGTCATGTTCTCACCCATCCGGTTTACCCCGATTGAGTTGTACGACGTCATGTCATCCAGTACTCGTACATCATCGATCAAAGCTCGCACATCAGACGGCGTAAGATAAGCAAAAGAGTCGTATCGCGATGATCCGCCACGAATGACGTTGTTTGAAGCTAGATTGAATACTCACTTTGTGCGTGCAATGGGTGCGTTGGGTGCGTTGGGTACGTGTGGAATGGTCCGACGGAGCGGTGCCTAGCAGCGGAGTCTGCGATCAGGTCGGAGGCAAGTCACCACCTTATCGCGGATTGCTGCAAGGGGCAATTCCCGGCTCGGACCATGCCGTTCCTGCGCTGCCCGTCTCTGCCCCGACTCCACTCGCCCTGCAAAAGGGAATGGGGCACTGGACCAGTGACTTCCGTTTATTACCCATTATGGCTTTTAATTTGTTTTTTCTCAGGGAAAGCTTTTTTTCTTGATTGGTCCTTTACCTGTGAATACGTTGACATGCTACCATACAGCTGGCACAGCGTACAGCGTACAGCGTACGGTGCAATTGAGCACACCACCACCACTCACCACCACCGGTTTCACACGACTGCCATCAAGACTGGACATAACGTCTCGATGGCTTTCATCCCCTTCATCCCTTCTTCATCGATAGCATCATCTCATCGGACAGCGTTGAGACCCCCCCTCCCACTCGACGCCCTCGCCTCTATCGCCCCCGCTGTGATTTGGATCCCGCTTGCTCGTGAGTCCCAATGTCGTATCGTTGTCGTCCCTCGAGGACCTGTCTTTTTTCGCCTCTTGGCCTCTTGCTTCTCAGAGATAAGAGATGGATGAGCTGGGGATGGTAGGGCCATGGGCTATCATCCATGGATAATTGAGGCTGGAGGCACTGTCCATCGCACCCTGCCCTTGGGATGCTTACGATGTAGTACTGCTTCACCAATATTGGCAAGATGCTGACTCATCATCTCTCCCTTCCGCTTCCGCTCATCGCACACCGCTCTGCACCGTTACGATCCTTTGTCTATTCACACGACTCGTCGAATACGTCCCCCCAAATCTGAAATCACTTGATCCCATGGCACTGCTTTGGAACCTCCCTTGCTCTCACGGATGGTTGCCATCCGCAGCGCTCGCGACCCAGTCCAGCACCTTTCCTCCGCTCAACTCAACTCGATTCAACTCAACACTCAACATCACCATCCCTCAACAATAGCTCCACCAATAACTTCAATTCCACTCTTGAAGCGTCGTATCAAGTACATCTCAACTTCATTTAGGGCCATCACCCAACTACAACTCGCCAAGCTGGGTTATTGAACTCCGTCCTCAGCATCCCCCGAACTCCTTGTGCTAGCTCGTAGACTCGTCTCGCTGCACGCTCCTCTTCAAAGCTCACTACCCATCCCGCATCGTACTTCCACTCGACATACATCTTCAATCAAGTTGTAATCCGACGTGCTACATTTATCAAAAGCTACCTTTACAGTTGTTGTCACTGTTGCTACCTTTATCGTCAATTATGACCACTTTATCCCCCATCACAGCCTCTCCGGCTTCCCTTTCTACTCCCTCCAATACGGCCTCCATGCCGTTGCCTAACATGGCTGGGACGAATGCGGCCCTTACGTCCGCTCCTGTCACCAAACCCAAGACTTCCAGGCCTCGCAAGCGCGTGAACACTGCTGAGAAACGCAGCCAGCACAACGCCATCGAGCGTGCTCGTCGCGAGACTCTGAACGGCAAGTTCCTCAGTCTCGCCAACCTCTTGCCGTCTCTCGCTACGTCTCGTCGCCCAAGCAAGAGCGCCATTGTGAACGGCTCAATTGCGCATGTCTCTTCCCAGCGCAAACAGCGTCTCCTTGCTGCCAGTCTGCTCAAACAGGTCTGCGCCGAGCGCGACGAGCTGTTGGACGAAGTGAACCGTTGGAGAAAGGCCAACGGTTGTGCTCTCAAAGACGGTGCATCTGCCTGGACTGAGGAGATGGACGAGATCGCCAGCGTCGAGCAGGAAGTCTTTGGCTCCTTTGCTTCAATGGGCGAAGATGGCGATGACGACGAGGGTCTCAATGATCTCTCGGACCAAGGCACTCAGCCGATCAGTGCTACCATCTCCACCACCACTGGCCTTTTCACCCCTCGCCTGTCAGCCGATCTTGACGCTGCCATGGCTCAGCAGGCCTTGTTTACCTCTGCTCCCGTGCACGAGACTCGCACCGCTCACACTGCCGGAATCAACGGCAACAGCTGGTCAGCCGATTTCACTTTTGACATCTCCAACGTCACTGGTCCCACTGCCGGCATGTCGTTCTCCAACGGATTCCTCGGCGACGCCCAGAGCAGCTCTCCCGTTACGTCGAACCAGTGCAGTGCTATAGTCACTCCTCCTGCCATGTCGGAGCTCATGTACACGCACACGCCTTCGCCTGCGTCCTCGAACGGCCTCTCCATGTCCGCTCACAGCGGCGAGGTCAAGATCGAGCAGACGGGTTTGCCTTCGGCGCCCAGCGGTCCGTGGACTCCAGGCCAGTTCGCGTTCATTCAACAACAGGTCCAGCAAGCCCAGCAACTGCGACTCCAGCAGGCTCAACTTGCCACGAGGCAGCACCTTCAGCAGCCGTTCAACCCCATCGCCGGGAACTCGTTCAATGCCTTGTTCGGCCAGCAGCTTCACACGAACAATCATGGTCACCAGCAGCAGCAGCAGCAGGCGGGCAACCCCATGCTGCAGACTGATGCGTTTACTCAGTCTCTAGTCGCAAACTTGTTCCCTCAGCATGGGAGGTCAGCAGCTGGCGCTGGCGCAGTGACGATGGAGGATATCCAGGTGAGCTTTGCTGCTGAGATGGCATCACACTGTTCTTGTCATTGACCTTGTGTTACTGTCTTACAGAACGCTGTACGCACTGGTATGGGTCTCGGCTTCGGGCTTGCCAACAATGGCACCAACGCCTGGGTCCAGCCCCAGAACCCTCCTGTCGAGGGGTTTTAAAAGGGCTCACGCCAATTGACTTTGGTCATCTCACGTTGTAAACGTTGTATATCAAAGGTATCATCAGGTCTCTTTGGTTTGATTTCGGTCCAATTGGGTTAGTGGAACGTTTGGTTGTAGAATAAAAGGCGATGCAAAGATTTAAAGCTGCTCTCGTGGATTGACTCCTCTAAAACAAGTTTCACGGTCTTTACTTGCAACCACGGAAGAGCTCTGACATCCTACTCGAGTACTAGTTGCTCTATTCAATGACAGTCTAGCATTTCCTCAAACAAGC
This sequence comes from Cryptococcus sp. GC_Crypt_3, assembly GCA_026538395.1. Classification (NCBI taxonomy): domain Eukaryota; kingdom Fungi; phylum Basidiomycota; class Tremellomycetes; order Tremellales; family Cryptococcaceae; genus Cryptococcus; species Cryptococcus sp. GC_Crypt_3. The sequence continues at coordinate 9,490 of JALPCB010000275.1, forward strand.
TAGCCTGGCACTCTTACTTGAAGCCAGTATGGGCTATGCTGTTTCCATCTAATTATCGCTAATCTATACATCTACCAGCAGGCGCACTTGCAATGATCAATACAGACCGAAACTGCAACACGTCTCTACGACCGATCAGGTGGAGGAGACCCACTTGTATACCCAGTCCAATACTCGATCAGGCTGCCACCGAGTGCGAGGGATCTTCAGTGCCACATATTCGTCTGTCACACGGGTCTTACGTAAGTCGGTCGGCACTCCTTTGTTTACTCTCAGGAGTTAAGTTGACCCTGAACTCACTTGCAACCTATTTTGCCATTGTTACTGCGCTTGCGCTGAGGTGATGCCCGGCATGTGCCAGGGAGGTAGCGAGTGGAGGGCAACCACGGTCTTTGTCAAAGAGGCATGTCACATCCGATGGGCTCTTGTGGAGACGGTATTAAACGCGATATTGATATTAGCTGTTAGTGGTTGTGCGAGGGACGGGGGGCCAGGAGAAGAGGGACGAAGAGAGACATGGACTACGCGCTTGATTTTGCACAGCAGCGGTCATAGCATGTTTGGTGCAGTTTACTATTCCTGGCAGCAGAGGCATCAGTTAGAGTGAAACGACGCACAGACCACAACCACTTTGCCATCAAAGTATCAAAGGACGTTCTCACTCAACACCTTCAACTAATCTATTGTTCATCTCGCCCTCATATCGCATCTCGCCCATCTCACGAAAGACTCTCGACGAGCATCTCGATTATTACTACGAATACGACTCCGACTCCGACTCGTATACACATTCTTTTGACAAGACAGTCTCTACCGCCAAACGCCAACCGCCAAACGACACCGACCCAAGCTTTCACTCACATTAAGACATCCTTTCAATTTGCCATCCATCGGACTAAACACTACCGCGACGTTGATCCTCAACCACTCATAACTCGACCAATAGATCATCGCGTCACTCAACCAACACCCACCACCCACCACCCATAACACGCGTCACCATGGTCCCCCTCAGCACCACCGCGCTCCTGGCTCTCCTCGCCATCACGCCCGCTCTCGCGCACAAGTCTACCCCCGGCAGACGCCACAACACCCCGCACGATCGCGCACGACGCAACTTTGAGCAGAACCACAATGAGCTTGAGAGAGATGACGAGCTGCACACTTTCGACAACAGGACGCTGGTCGAGAGAGACTCGTACACTGGCATTGGAACGTACTATTATACCGGTCTCGGAGCGTGTGGTCTTACCAGCTCCGATAGTGATTTCATGGTCGCCATGAACAGTGACCAGTATGGTTCTGGCTGTGAGTGCCCTGGCATCGTTCACTGTGATCAGAGCTGACTGTTTGAACAATCAATTTCGAAAATCCAAAAACCAAAAACCACCAAAAAAATCAACAAAATCACTCATTCACCTTCCACGATGCTTTAAACCCCATCCTCATCGTCTACGTCACACTCACCATCGCTCCGACGCCTCTCCGTCGCCGCTGAATAATAGACCCGGGTCCAGAATGCTTCAAGTACATCAGCATAGAGGCGGAAGGAACGACCGTCAGCGGCATCGAGGTGCTCGACGAGTGCCCGACGTGTGCCTACGGAAGTCTGGACTTGTCTCCGGGGTTGTTCACGCAGTTTGCGGGGACTGATGCCGGGACAATCACCATTACTTGGTGGTACGAGGACGTGAGTGGCTTAGTGTGCAGGGTGGTGATAGTATCACTGACGACATGACGTTGCAGAGCTCTTCGTCAACAACGGCTTCATCGGCAGCCGCCACAACAACATCTTACACCCCGACCACGACCTCCACCTCGCAGTGGCACGCGGCTTCGTCTTCTTCTTCTACTTCTTCCTCCACCGAGGAATGGACGGAACAGACCTCTTCGTCGACGTCGGAATGGACCCCTTCGTCCTCTGCTACTCCGTCATCCACCACACAATGGTCCCAACCGGCCGTCACATCCTCATCCACCTCGACCTCCAGCAGCTCTACCTGGACCCCGACCAGCACATCTTCGTCCGCGTGGTCCACCATCACCTCTTCATCTTGGTCCAGCAGCGTGGCCAACTCAACCGTCATCAGCTCGTCAGCCGTACAAAATGCCACCACGAACTCTTTCGCGGTCGTCACCAGCGACTCGACTACTGCATCGGCTAGTCACTCGGCCAGCAGCTCGTCAAGCGCTTCCGCCACAGAAAGCAGCTCGAGCGAAGACAGCGCCACCAACCTAGTCAGCTTCAACGCGTTGGTGGCGCAGTATGGCCAGCTGGTCGTCAAGGCGGCGAGCGATTAGATCGGCGTAGTTCTTGGATTGGAACAGGATACGGAACCATATATTATGATTACACGACCCAGGAGGTCAAGAAAGCAATGAGACACGAAACGGGAAAACGGTAGTATTAGGTGATAGATACCCTTCATAGTCTGCTATACCCATGGACGATAGTATACCACTTTGCTCCCGGATTTGCCCCAATGCACCCTGTGCATTGCGCTGCGTTGCAACGGCATAACCGGTGTACTTGTTCCTCCCAAGTAACCGTGCCGCCGAACGTGACTCAGCTCGCTGACTGTATACTTATCTCCGATGCTGCTGTGCGATGACTGACGGGATCAGAGTGCCATCTCGGCATACGTGTCGCCCGCAGTGCTATTACCCGGAAACTGACCGAAGAGACGTTGTTCTGGTGCAAGGAGCGGTATAGCCGAGTACGCGGGATAATACTCGGATATACCCCGGAACGGCCAGCTGCATTTAATCGCCGCTACGAGGTCATTCCAAGCCAAAGATGGGAGATGGAGTAATGCGATACATGTATCTCGAGAGATACCAGGACGAGGAAGACGTAATTCAGCCAAGGCGGGGCGGGGCGGGGCAAGTATTCGTCCGGCGGCTGGTGTGAGTGCGAGGATGAGGGGGTGGACGAACGCATGAATACATATAGCAACTCCGAGTACGCACTCGACTACCGTTCTCTCATCCCTCTCATCTCGAACATTACAGAGTACTCCTTCCTTCATTTTGCACCATTATCAGCACTACCGGACTACAGCCCAGTCAGCATTATCGACTCTGGACTATACTCTAGGTTCTGAGCCTCAGGTCCCCAACTATTCACCTACACTTGCGCACGACCACTGCATTGATCACAGCCAGACCATGTCCGAGGCCAAATGCAATGATCAGCTAGACCGCTCGTTCCTCACTGCGGACGTGGACGAGCTGCTCAAGCAGTTGACAGACGCGGAGAAGATCTCTCTGCTGGCGGGCAAGACCTGGTGGGAGTGAGTTGGGTCTCTCTGTTATGGTTCCTACTCCCCATGTCTACTTAATCCCTCCTGTCCGCTCTTTCCCTCACAAGTCCTTTGGCCCGACTGGTACCGCTATCCTGCGTTCAGTGATCATCGCTAACATCGCGCTGTCCTCAACTAGTACAGTACCCATCCCTCGCCTCAACATCCCTTCGTAAGTCTCTCTCCCACTCAAGACTCGGTTCCCGCAGTCGTACTGACCGCGCTGTAGCATCAAGGTCACAGATGGTCCTAATGGCGCTCGAGGAGGCTCCTTCTACCACATGAGTGAGCTCTCTGCACCCAGTGGCACTAAATGACTCACCGCTGACCACCTAAGATCATCGCAGCTCCCGCATCCGCTCTCCCTTGCGCTACCTGCCTCGGCGCATCCTTCAACAAACCTCTCGCTGAATCCGCAGGAAAGCTTCTGGCCGCAGAGACCAAAGCTCGTAATGCCGTCTGTCTACTCGCTCCCACCGTCAACATCCAACGGAGTCCTTTGGGCGGAAGAGCTTTCGAGTCCTACTCTGAGGACCCAACGCTCTCGGGCGAGATCGCCGCCGCATACATCAACGGTCTACAAGCAGAGGGTGTCAGCGCTACAATCAAACACTTTGTAGCGAACGATCAAGAGCATGAGCGGAATGGTTCCGATTCGATCATCGCGCCTCGACCTTTGCGCGAGATCTACCTCCGACCCTTCCAGATCGCTCAGCGGAAAGCCAAGCCAAAGGCTTATATGACCTCTTACAACAAGCTCAACGGGACCCACTGCTCTGAGAACCCTTGGCTGCTCAACGAATTGCTCCGAAAGGAATGGGGATTCGACGGTCTCGTCATGTCCGACTGGTTCGGCACATACTCCGTCTCGGACAGTATCAACGCCGGACTCAACCTCGAGATGCCCGGACAGACTATTTGGCGCACGAATCAATTGGTCACGCACCTCGTCAATGCTCACAAGATCGACCCTAGACATCTTAACAATGTCGTTGGGCAGATCTTACGCTGGACCCAAGGTCTCGTTAAACTCAACGAGGACCTGGTCTACGCCGCTCCTAGCGACGAGAAGACTCGAACTTCCGAGAAAGAAGCGGACGCAAAAGTTCTCCGTCAGCTCGGTGGTGAGGGCATCGTCTTGCTCAAGAACGAGTCGGAAATTTTACCGCTGCAAGGCAAGAAGAAGGTCGCGGTCATTGGCCCTAATGCAAAAGCCAAGGTCCTCACTGGCGGTGGCTCGGCTCAACTTCGTTCACTATGGTCCTCTTCTCCTTGGCAAGGTCTGGTCGAGAACAAGCCCGAGGGCATCGACCTTTCCTACTCTTTCGGTGTCAACGGCGTCAAGTTCTTGCCGACCCTCGACGAGGCATTCACTTGCGAAGACGGCTCGCCAGGCTTCGACCTCCTCCACTACGCAATCAATGCTGACGGCAAACAGGCTTCCAAGCCCACTGTCACGGAGAAATGGGACGAGTCGAACATGATGATGGCCGATTTCCACCATCCCGACCTGGGCTCAAACTTCTTCACCGAAATCAAGGCTATATTCACTGCGCCACTCACAGGCGAGTACGAGTTCGGCGTGACCGTCACTGGTCAAGCCTGGCTTTACGTCGATGACGAGCTGGTTGTGGACGTTTCTGGGCCTCTGCCACGAGGGTCGGCTTTCTTCGGTAACGGCAACGAGGAGAAGAGGAATACTTTCAAGGTCGAAGAGGGCAAGGTGAGTAACCATATTGGTTGAAACGAGATTCCATCTTGTCGATTCTGACGTTGAACCGTAGAAATACAAAATCAAACTGGTTCACGACTCGCGCAAAGTATCATTCGGGAACGATTTCACCTCTCAATTCGACATCGCGGCTATCCGTCTCGGCGCATTCGCTTCGAAACCCAAGGATCAAACGATCGCAGAAGCTGTGGCACTTGCAAAAGAGAGCGACACCGCCGTGGTCGTCGTCGGGCTGAACGCCGACTGGGAGTCAGAAGGATACGACCGACCCAACTTGTCCCTGCCTCTTCGAACAGACGACCTCGTCTCTGCCGTCGCCGCCGCCAACCCCAATACAATTGTCGTCCTCCAGGCCGGATCAGCAGTTTCCATGCCGTGGATCGATTCAGTCAAGGGTGTAGTCTACGCCTGGTATCTCGGTAACGAGTGCGGAAATGCCATCGCGGACATTGTCTACGGTACCGTCAACCCCTCGGGCCGACTTCCCATCTCATTACCCAAAAGCGAGAAGGACATTGCCGCTGCGCAGAACTTTAAGTCGGCTCGCACCAAAGTCTACTACGACGAAGGGATTTGGGTCGGATATAAACATCATAACGCGAGGGGTATCGCTCCTCTGTTCCCCTTCGGACACGGTCTGTCCTACACTACCTTTGCGTACTCCGACTTGCGAATCACCTCTGCTCCCCCAACTTCAGTCAAGAAGGGCGATGCAGACGCGTGGAAAGTCCAAGTCTCAGTCAAAGTCACAAATACGGGCGCCAAAGCCGGCAGTCATTCTGTCCATTTCTACACATCTCCTCCGCCAGAGACCGCGACGAGTCTCGTCCACCCCCAATGGACCCTGCAAGCATTCGAGAAGATCCACGAGCTCGCTCCGGGAGCGTCGGAAGAAGTGTCAGTCACGCTGGACAAGTACGCCGTCTCCCATTGGGACGAACTGTGGAACACTTGGCGCGCAGAGCTTGGGACATGGACGGTCAGAATTGGGAAAGACGCTCAGACTGTAGAAGGTGAAGTGACCTTTGAGATCAAGGACGATCTCGAATGGAGGGGTTTGTAGAGTGTTGCTTAGCTCAAGGTTTTCTGTACGAGTATTAGGGACTGTGTTGCCGAGTGAGAAGAACGGACAGTGTGCGGACGGACAGAAGCGATAGCGGGAAAAGTGCTCCACTGAGCAGCAAGCAACTGGGTCTCATGCAACCAGCATCTGCAACCAGCATCATGTTACAACATCCACGTTCAGCAGGTCAGAGCAAGGGCTAGAGCTAGTCCACTTCCTCGCCACCTCTACGACGACGCGACTTCTTAGCTTCTCTGTGCCTCTTTTTCCAACTCTGGGTCAAATCCAGTTTGCTCCTCTCCCATATACCGCGCATGGTCTCGTCCGTCTCCCCCGCTTCTCGGAAGAAACCACGCAAGATCCTGCCTTCGTCCTGCCCCTGCCCGTGCCCCTGCCCTGGAGCGTTTGCCGCATAGTCGTTGTACCCTCTTCTGTAGCCAGCCGGTGGTTCGCTCGTACTTGTGCTTGAGCTCTGGGCTTGAGCTTGGGGTCGGAAGCGAGGCTGAGGGGTGTACAGCTCTATCATGGGGTTAGGCGCGTCCCCTTTTTTGCCCACGACACCACTGCCACTGGAGTTGGCGCCTGGGCCAGCGCCAGCGCCGGCGATGGGAAGTGCGAAGAACAAGGGCGTTTCAGAATTGGATTCGAACTTGATCTTGTCCCTCCTGGAAGACGTAAGGAGCTCTAACGGCGCTTCGGCCGGTTGGATCGCCACACCTGAAGAACGCACTGGAAGAGGTATATCCATCTCTTCGTCCATCTCCACATCCACGTCGAGATTCGCCAACAGCGAGAATCCAGCACCACCGCCATTAGGTGTAGAGCCTGCGCCGAAATTCAGTTGTGTCGATGGAGCAGAAGTCGACGCGAACATCTCCTTCAAAGACGATTTGCCTTGGGCGGCGGAGTTTGTTGGCTCGACTTTCTCCTCGTCCTCGCTCTCACTTGCATCTGATGATTCGTCAGAGTCCGAGTCGCTCGATTCACTAGAGTCGCTATCGCTATCGCTATCGTCCGAAGTTGACTCCTCGTCACTATCCTCAGAGTCGTCGGAACTCCCATCAGACTCGGAGCTCGACGCTGCACCACCCCGTAATCGCAACGGGTTGTACGTGCGTTCTACGTTGTCGGCATCCTCGATGATTGTGACATCCGTGCTCAAAACTTCAACTGCCTGCTGCGCTTTGGCTCGCAGTGCTTCCATCTCGTCCTCATCGTCGGATTCTGCGAAACCGGCCCACTCGCTCTTGCCGACTTTTTGAGTTGGCTTGGAAACGCCACCCAACAACGCATTCAGGACACCGAAAGCTGCGGTGTTCTCGCTGCGGATTTGCTCACGGATCTGAGTGGGGACCGAAACGTTGGTTGGCCGGTTTTGTTTGGGTCGCAC
>JALPCB010000276.1:0-16677 GCA_026538395.1 Cryptococcus sp. GC_Crypt_3
ATTGAGCGCTGAGCTTTGTCGCAGGTTGGAGAGGTCGGAGGAAAGAATCAAAGGGCGAATACAAGTCAGAGATACTGTAGACAGAACGACAAATTTACCACGCATGAATACGTATATACTCACTCGCGCAATATCCCTCTTACCGTACGCTCAGCTGTTACAGTATCTGTTCTCCGAAGTTGGGCCGTGTGAAGAATTCTCATTACAGTATTTGATGCAATGTCCATGTGCGTATGATACGAATATCTCTTCTAACAAATCTCGTCTCGCCGACTCTTCTACGCTCTTACGCTCCTACGCTCTCAACAATATGTACAATAGCCAATAGCCAGAATGATTATACCTGTTGATCTAGTCTGCATCATGGCAGGCCGCACGTGTCGCCCAGCCATACTGCGCCGAGTATTCACCTTTACCTGGATGAACGAGACGCACTCGCACCAGTGGCACTACTGGGACTACCAGCGATCCCTAAGCCAGTCCCACTCGCGCTACCTGCGGCAGAGCCAGAGCCAGAGGCAGAGGCGGAGTTGGAGGTAGACTTGTCGACTTTGGCGATGATGCACGTCAAGCCATCGCTGCTCGCTGTGAATATCCCTTCTACCAGGATAAATTCCTGGCCTGGCATCGAGCGTTCAGAGTTGTCAGTCCCCTGTGGCCAGAGTGAGTCGGATGGCGGCAGGTCTGGGATCTGTTGCGCGAAATCGGTAATGTAGAGCAATGACAGATCAAAGTGAAAGGAGGATAGACACGTCAGCGACCATGCCCGCTGTACATGGCATGAGAGCGAGAAATCGTCGTTCACCTTGAGCACGTGGAAGGTGGTATACCCGTGTCCGCCAGACCGCTTTTCGTTGTACAGTATAGGGGACGATTGCTTCGCGGCTTCTATATACGCTCTGACGTGTTTCCGATCCGAGGGCCGAATGATTGAATAGAAAGATTGGTTTTTGAGCTGTGGCCAGAGTATCAGGACGAGGAAGATCAGCATCGGCAGCGTTGCTAAGTTTCGTTTGCCAAATTCAAAAAAAAAATGGTGGCCCACTCACGGAGCTACCGTTGATGATCACGTCGTTGCTGACGTATGTGACGCGGCTGGTATCGGTGAACCTATCGAGGATGTAGAATGTTCTTCGGGATGGGTTCGGGTTCGTCGGCCAAGATTGATCTATCGATGGCGGAGTTGATAATGGCGGCGATATTGGCGGGGGCGTGGAAGCTGACGATGACCAGTGCTGAGAGAGTACAAGTCAGCTGTCCGTCGGCTGGACCCCACGAAAAATGAAATGACTGCGGTGGGCACAGAGACAGAGTGCTACTTCCGCGGGGTCACTCACTCGTATGGCGAGTTTACCCTGGGATGCCGGGGAGATCTCGATGACTTCTCGAGCTGTCAATGCTTGTCCTACGGTTACGTTGTATAAGCTTATCTTCACATTGCAGAAGAAGGATGCTCGACGACTCACGTAAGGTCCGTTGGCCATCAACTGCCCGCGTATATAAGGCCAACGTCGCGTTGTACACCGTATAACTGTTGAATCACTCACTTGTCAGGCTCCGCGACGCTTTTGCAACGCAGCAACGAGGCAGCCTTGATACTTACTATGAACAACAGCATTCCACATAGTACCCGTCCCTATGCAGCACGCGGAAGTACGCCACGCAAGCGGTCTTTTCATTTGTCAATGTTTGACTGACGCAAAAAGCCAGGATCAGTACAAGTCCGCTGAAAAATCTGATACATTTCGCAGTGCTTGCCGCCAGAGGGTGGCTGAATGATCACGACACCGCTCATGCGCTCAACAAGTGAGAAAGACAACACGCTCACTAGTGAAGTTGCCGTAACATGGCAGTTTCTTCGGGATGGAAGAAGAGGTAGAGCGATTTGCCCGCCACATCCGCTGGCGCATAGCCCAGGATCTCTTGCATCGATTCGGAGATATAGGTGATCTTCGCCTATACGAGTCCAGTCATCAGTCCTGATCGGCCTCTGTCTTCAAAGTCTGCCTCCGGCTTGCACACGCGTATGCAAACAGTGGCAGCGCAACACTCGCATCGCTCCTCGCGCCAAAGGATGCCACACGCCACTGTCTCTCCCATGCAATCTGCGCGGCCACCTGTCTTTGATTCTGGACACACACCCGCACTCACCTCGTGATCGGCCGTACATACTAGCCAGGCTGACAAGCCCAGCTCCTCCTGTGACGAGGTGGTAGTCGCTGATCCTGATGTTCCCGGTGGTCTACCAGAACCAGACGCCGAAGACCACGAACCACGCTGTCGGTAAGAGGACGAGCCTGAGCTCGAGGGCGGCTGGTCCGACCGGCTCATTTGGTGTGAGTCAACGCAGCAACACGCAAGACGGTGTTTGCCTGGTGCTGCACACCAATGATCGCAGGAGCGGGTAGCTTTGTCCTGCGCCTAGAGCGTCCTTTCGCGAGGATGACTTTGTCGACTACCGGATTTCTTCGTGTCTCTTGGTTGTTGATTGTTATTGGATGGTGGAAATGCAAGGACGAGGACGAATTCCAATTCTCTTGGAGATCATTTGATGACGATACTCTATCAGTTGCAATTGAATCACCCAAAGGAGATGACCAGATTGATGGATAGTTTCGTGTGATTATCCTTGCCGAGACCTTTTAGTCTGGTGACAGCAATCGCGCTCGCTCCTGTTGGCACCAAAGTGATCTCTGCTCTCCTTCCCTATGACCGAGGGCCGATTGACCGGAATAGATCTTTTCTATTGTTCTTCTGATCCTTCTCTTAGTGAAGGCGCAACGTTCGGTGATGGCTGATGGCTGATTGCAATGACGTTCTGATGATTATTCAGCGTAAAGTGATGCTACGGCCGCTATGCCGCCCCTGATTCCAAAACCAAGGCAAGGCCGACGGGGAAGATCTCCGCAATCCCGTTATAGACTGCAAGCGCAGGATATACGTATACGGTATACGGGTGGGAGATCACTTTTCAAGGACATATGAAAAGTCTGAAGAAGGGAAATGTCAATCGAACGCAATCAAGGGTAAAAGGCAAAGCGATATCTTCCACATGGTAACTTGGCGCGATCTACCAAGCGGGTTGCAGGATGCGGGTCGTGCGGTCGCCGAACGAAGAGCAGGAATAAAGGGGATCAGACATTTGGCCCCACTGCCTTACCCCTAAGTCGGACGCACATCAAAGAAGGTCCCGGGCAGAAAGCCGAACCTCGGGCAGGGAATGAACACCCAAGCGCGAGTAATCGTAGTGGTCGAGTAAACAAGGAGGAATATACGAGAAACGGGGGCGAGATCTGAGACGGGGATTAGGGATGGGTAAACCTACTCGCGTACTCAATTATCGTCGGTTGACTGTGAGGCGCTAACCTGGACTCCGAGATCCAACTCCGATTGACAGATTTATCCGTCGTCTTTGGCGCTGCGCTGCGAATGTGAAAGGGCGGCAATGGCTGAGAAGGGAATGGGTGGATCGCGCTTAGACACTCAAGAGAAGAGAAAGGGATGCAGTCATCTCCCCCTTGCAAGGCGCGAGTGCAGCTACTCTGCCATTCATTTTTGGGTTAACGGAAGGAAGATTGCCCGCATAAGCGGTCTGTCAGGGAAAGTTGGCAAAGTATGCATATAAGCATATAGCAAATCACGCGGATTTACCGGGCGGCCAGTTTACAGCTCTGGCCCGTCTTTGGACTCGATCACCAGCGTGACAATCGAGCTTGCCGCCATGAGCGGCTCACCAAGCATCTTTCGTGGCTGACGGTAGGACAGGGCTGGGCAACGCCGCAATTTGGACAGAGACCGGCGACTGAAAGACACCGCACCTTCACACCCACGCATTGCTAAGCAGCTGTAACCGCATCTCGTCAACAGAGGTCCAGCTGCGCATGACGAAGTCCGATCAGCGAGAAACCCAAACGGGGACAAAAAGGGTGAGCAGCTGAGCAGCTGCCCGAATAAAACGTTGCCCTGAGCGTACGAGCAATAAGCATACATCCACGACTAGGCGCTTGTTTTAGCTGCTGCTGCGGACATGCGCGACGTGGACCCAATCTTCTCATAAGGGAAATCGTGATCTGTGGCGTAAATCGTGGGTTCTCAATCGATGCAGAACTGAGCGAGGCCTGGTGGTCCCCTGAAACGACACTGTCCTCCCCGTTGCGCCACATTGTCGATCGCCGCACTTGGGGGCTGACCGGGCCGTCGCGCAACACCAAAACACGTAACACGTTGCATGCGACTCGCCAGAGCCTGAACAATTGCAGAAAATAAACTCGTCAGTGGGAGACACACTTCAGATAACGTTATGCTTATTGGGGCTGGTGCTATCGGAGGGATACGTACTCGCGCTCATCAGGCTACGTACCTGCTAGTGTCGCCAAGTACGACTTCGTCACAATCTCTGTTCGAGCGACAAAAATCGCGCAAGGAAAGCCTACAAATACCGCATACAAATGCGATCAATTCATCAATCAACTAATGCGCTAGCTCTACTCTAATGATCGACTTGGCACTGCCTGATTATAACAGTACAGGTAAACACCGCGGACACGCGGAGATAAGCATCATTCAAGCACTTTGGTAGGCGATACTAAAGCAGGATACGCCTAGCGAGTCCAAGATCTCCGTGAATTTGACCAGTCCTCATTCCCCTAGTCTGCTCACGGTCGCTGTCGTGAGACCCTCCAGATCCAGCCCTGAGGCATCTGGATCTTGGCATTGCGGCATATGTCGAAATCAATGGAGCCACTTACTACTGCGTCGTTTACAATAAGCGATGAGCTAGAAAGTAGCCGACCGCCAAGTCGCCGTTAGAGATGTCGGTTCACCCTTCCTACTGGCGAGGGCAATCAGCCGGAGAAAGATGTTTCCAAGAACTCGTTAAACTCTGAATAGTCCTTGTACTATTACGCGAGAGATCGCCGGCAAGCGACGGCGTACGCCCTGTCTGAGCTCCTTGCCTACGCCCAAGCGCGTGAAAGGGCGGAAGGAACGTAAGATGTCTATACGATTTATAGACGATCTGTGCTCGGTAGCGAGCCTTACCGACGAGTCTGCACGGGAATTCAATCACTGGTAGCGAACGTCCAGCGCAAGACGTTTCGAGCGGCGGATGTCACGGCGACACTCCTGCAATGCAAGGTGAGGGGGATACGACTCTGACTGATCTCGACTCAAATTGCCTTTTTGTATGAGCGCTTATATAGACGCGGCAGAATGCCACTTTGAGGAATGACGTCAGGGTCGCCCCGCATTTGCACTCGCGCAATGCGCAAATTACCTCGTTACATGACTTTTGGGTCACTGGCGCTGCTCTCGCCTGGATATACAGAGACCGAGAAGAGAGAGAGTCGACATGCCCTCCGAGATCCTCCACTTCCCGCCGCTGTACACCCTCGTAGGGCTCTACCGACTCATCACAGACCCGTTTATCCGGACGCCGGTCCTCGACAAGATTAAACATGCCTCTGTGCGCGGGCTGGTGGTGGGTGGGATATACGCTGCGGCAAGTTGGAGAGTGATAGATTGGTTCGTTCGCGTGTTCCTCGTTGGTTCGGGCGGCGCGGGAATAGGTGCTGGATGGTTCAGGAAGTTGCCAGAGGCTGCCAAGGATGGCGCAGGCGGCCTTATCAGCGTTGGTGTAGGGAATTTGCGCGTGGACCTCGATGCCGTGCTCTGTACGTCTATCTTGTTTTCGGAAGACTACATCTCGCTGACCCTATCATAGACACACACCTGTTCATCCTGCTACCTCAGCTGAGCTCCATCCTTCGTTACTTCATCTACAAGAACCTCAAAATCGCGCGATCAAGAGCATTCGCTTTGACCGTGTCCTCTCGCGGCAAGCCGCACGAGTTCTGGTCTCAGGTATGTTTTGCGTCAGATCCATAAAGTGCAAAGGTCGTCAAGCTAATCGGCATCACTAAAGGGATATATTGAAGAGTGGTCCGTGCCACCTCGTGCTGTAGCTGGGTCGCTGGACCAAAATGGCAGGCGAGTGCGACAGGACACGCAGTGGATCAGCTGGTTATTGTGGTGGCCAACCCAACTGGTTCTGCGAAAATGTGGGTTCCCTCTTCTTCTTGATCACGGTGTACCGCTGTGACTGGAAGGATCAGGACTTGACATTTGCTGCGCACACGTATACCACATAGACCTATTTCTCCCCCTTTCTCCCAGCTTGCCTCTGCTGGCTCCGCTAGTGACATCCTTCTTACGGGCGATCACCACTGGAGAATCTCTGCACCAACCGTACTTCGACGCCAAGGGTATGAGCAACGATGAGATATGGCGATGGGTCGAGGAGCGCCGATGGGCGTATAGGGGTATGTTGCAATGTATCTCGACTGCGATCTCGTGCTGATTCACGCAATGCATGACAGCTTTCGGCTTCGCCGCATCGGTGATTGAGAGTGTACCGATCATCGGACTCTTCTTCTCGATTTCCAACCGTATCGGCGCAGCTATGTGGTAAGTCTTCCTTTTAAAATCTCTTTCAGACACTCTCGTGGCCAATTTACGTGCTCATCTCTACGTGTTATAGGGCGTTCGACCTAGAAAAGCGCCAGCACCTATTTGCCAACGAGATCATCCAGCCTCTCCAGCCCGGCCAAGTAGGGTTCTACGGCATGGGCCGAGTGGACGATCTCGGCGTCGACATCCAGCAAGCGGAGGACGAACTGGAACGCAAATGGAGTAAGAAAAAGGCTGGTCATACTGGAGACACCGATCGCCCGATATTGGAGCTGAAAGGCGTGGGGCTCGGATCCGGCAGCGGTGGGACGGAGAAGCTGTTGTGAGTCTCACGCAAGTCATTATACGCTCCCGCCATGTATCAGCATACACGAGACTGCTTCCCATTGTGCATGATCCAAAGTGCAGAGCAATATACTTTGTACAATGCTGCTCATCGTCCCCTTGGCCTGTCAGGCCTCTGCTTCCGTATAGGCATGAGATTCCCTTTGAATCCTCTAGAATCATACGAGTTCTTTCCCCCTCTACGAGCGCTCGTAACACCGTCGCTTCCTGTATTCGCCCCCGACTCGGGAGACGTGGGCGTACTGCTCCTGGATTTTTCGTTTGCTGACTCGTCGCTATCGCTGGTTCCACCGCTGCTTCCGGCGTCGGTATCGCTTCCGCTGGTCTCGCCACTTTTACCTTTACCTTCATCCCGGCTCTTCTTCTTCTTCTTCTTTGTCTCCTTCTCGTTCTTGTCTCTATCCTTGCCCTTGTCCTTGTCCTTGTCCTTGTCCTTATTCCTATCTTGGTTTTGGCTTTCATCCCGGTTTCTATCCCGATCGCGCTTCTTATCACGTTCGCGATCGCGATCTCGTACGCCAGCCCCCGCTCGGCCACCGCCGTCCGCTTTTCCAGCGTCGCCAGAGCCATGTTTGCCCCTGCTGTCCCCGTCTGGTCTGCCGTTCCCACCTCCAAATGTCGAAGTGAGCTGCACAGCAGGCGGGTCAATCAACAGGATATCAGGTTCGATGTCGAAGTGTGTAACAGGAATAGTTATGCACTCACAAAGCCACCTCTGGAATCCCTGCCGACCCAGATGGATAACAGGGCCGTGGTCTTGAGACATACGATGAGAGTGAAGAGATCTGGGTGGACGAGGAAGAAGGAGCCCAACTCGACTAACGCGCCCATGAAGAAGACTGGCCAGTAATCGTCCAGATGCCGAGCATGCGTCGTTTCTAGACCCGGATCGACTATAG
Source organism: Cryptococcus sp. GC_Crypt_3 (assembly GCA_026538395.1). NCBI lineage: Eukaryota > Fungi > Basidiomycota > Tremellomycetes > Tremellales > Cryptococcaceae > Cryptococcus > Cryptococcus sp. GC_Crypt_3. The sequence goes on from JALPCB010000276.1 coordinate 7,713, forward strand.
CCACCGCCCGACGAATCCAATGTCAGAGACGGATTAGAGGTTCACTATCTCTGCCACGCTTTCGTGCAGTACGCAGAGAGGCCAGGCTAAGCTCACACTTGTGCTGGAGAGGGATCATCAGGTCATACACGTGTCCTAGGATCAGAGAGATCTCCACCCGTTGAATACGCAACACACTCCATGAAACGACGAAGAGGATTGCGGCCCAGACCAATTCCCACAGACCGAGAGCGTCCGTGAGACCCAAGAGCACCTCGCCCATCCATCCACCTGAAGTGTGCAGCTGTGCACGAGTCAGCGCGCGATCCTCTTTTCTTCGGTCAAGGAAGAGAACACGAGGTGTCCCTATGCCCACAACGCATAGTGCGCCACGCTACTCACAATGTAGTACCGGAAGTACCGCGTGTCTCGAGCGATGTTCCCTCCTACAGAACCATCGCTTTGCCCTGCTGAAGACGCGACTGGCCGTCTGCTGCTGGTCCTGCCGCTGCCACTGCCAGCACGGGCGCGCTTCTCTCTGTCTCTGTCCTTCCTCCTCTCGCTGTCTTTGTGGCTAGAAGAGCGCCGCGGATCTGACTTGCCCTTGGACTCTCTGTCTTTCGCGCTGTCAGATGAGCGCGGCCGGTCCGACTTGCCCTTGAAATCTTTCTTCTTCGACTCTCGATCAGATGCCATCGTGTATTCAGTGGCCTTTCTTGCTACCCTCCTGCTCGGATTAGCGCTCGATGGCCGCGTTGCCGTACATTCTGCCGACTGGCTCCAGACGTGATTGACTGTTCTTTCGGCTGCTCATTGGGAGATCTCGCCTATACAACTGTTGTCATACGAAGGAGCAACCTTGTGGCTCTGCACACTGCATGCACATTTGAACACACCAGATACTACCGACTGACCGTCCTTTCGCCTTGCCTCCGCTGACCTCCTGATGGATCAAAGGAAGAAGGGGAGGGGATGAACGGATCAGCAGCCAGCAGTCAGCAGCGCGACGGCGCGTGTCAGCATGGGAACAGCGCAAACGCAAGACGCTGTAGCTAAGCGCGAGTCGACAACGCTGAGGCGGAACAGCTCCGGCCGTGGGTCGCGTATAGTCAAGATAACAGCTCACCCGTCTTGGACGCAGTCGGTTTTCCACCGAACTGGAAGGGGGCGGCTTCGATCACGTCCGCGTCACGGGGCGCGGCGTGCTCTTAGACCAGGGCCACAGGAGAATAAGCTGGCGCGATACGCTGATATCGAGGGTGGGAATTGGGCTTGGAGCGGATCTTGGAGCGCATGTGTCACTTGGGCTGGTCATTGTATTTACCCCAAGTCCAAGTCCAATTACGATTACAATTACATTACCCATGACACACAGCATTGGTGTAAGGTACACCCGTCGCCCTGTGAACATACGAATACCGCTTGTGCCTGCCCGCACGGTCGCTCCGCGTATCCGGGCTCGGTACGCCACAGTGTCCCCGAGTCATCCTCCGCCGCCTTTTCGGATTTGCTGGGCAATTGCAATTACAAGTCGTATCTTCAACGGAAATGTGCTCCGGGCACGCGATAGGAAATAGTCAATGAATGGCATCATGAGACTCTGACTCAGACGCCAGGCGAACTCGGCCTCCCCAGCACCACGCTAGATCGTGATAAAGCATGACAAACATGGGTTCGATCACGAGGCACCCGTGCATCACCGCCGCCCTGCCTTCCCACCAATTGCCAACTCGCTTAGAATTAGCCTCTCAGAGATAGTTCCTCCGACATACGGAGCGTCGCTCGCTCTGCCGAGAATGACTAAAGTCCGTAGACTACTGGGACGCTATGACGTGATCGGGTCTTACCACCCACTGCACTATTCGCTGACTCGGCAGAAAGCTGCTGCCTATTGGGAGTCTAGCGAAGCATGTGCTTAAGGAACGAGACCCAGATGACACGTTTCAAACAGCAATGCTATAGTGGCGCTCGGGAGTAACCTTACCGTTCGATTACATCTGCGCCTCGATCGCCCGTGTCGCAGCTCAGCAGCGAAGGACAGCAAAATCTCACGCCATACTCCGCGCACCGTTTCAGCTGTGGAGGAGGGTGTCATGCCATCTTCTGTCTGACAGGTGAGACAACCAAGTCACAGCATTGTGGTTGCATGTGTGACAAGAAAGGAGCGCTTATAACATGATTCACCCATTGAGCCGGGTTCCGCGACGCCATGGCGCTTCTGGCGCTGCGCAACTCCGTACAATCCAGCCAGCCAACGAACAACTAACAAACACACTTATGCTTAATCGAACTCTGGACTCTAAACACTTGCAAAATGCTGTAATCACAAAACCGTGTTGGTCCGCCGGGCTAAACCGCTGCCAACGTGTTTCGCCCCTATTACCAGTTCCAGAGGTTCCAGAGCCGCTGTTCTATTGTTCTTGAAACATTAAGTGGGAAAGCGGGTCATCATCCCGGTGTCCAGGGCTGTGTAGCGCGCGCAGTCGCCCGAATCGGACCGACGCACCGGTGTACCTGCACCGGGTGCTGCGAGCTCATTTTGGGGGTTGCATGCCCGTTTGGTAAGAGGATTCCTGCGCCGTGTCTTCTCGATCGCATACCCTGAATAAGAAGAAAGAGACTAGGCACGCTAGCGATAGTGCACGGGTACGTACTCCCTCATTCTCCTTGTCTCCGTTCCTCCGCCCAATACACTCACCTCCGAAGATCGGATTCGTCCTGCTGATTCCCAAGACCGACTGCGCGAGCGACCGCCCTGGTCCGCACCAGCCTGCAGAAGATGCGACCGAGAGACAGGGCCAGGTCAGGTGGACAACGTTACTGGCTGTTTCTGAGGTTTCGGAAGTTTCCCCGCGGCCATGCCGTCAAAAGTTCCTCATCTGACAGACAACAACGTGCTCGGAGACCATTCGCCTTGCGTCTGCGGAGGTTGAGGCCTACGTACGTCCTTCCAGTCGATGCGACGGTAACTCCCGGAGGACCGTGAACATGACAGGCCCGCGTGTGAACTGCTGAGCAGCGGCGTGGAAGCTTCGTCTTGGAGCTCGAAGCAATCTGAATCTCGCTTGCGGCCCATTTCCGTGACTCGCAGTCGTGTGCTATCAGTGATCGATTATACACGTGCGGGTGAGGTACTGTCCGCCAGACACGTAGGAACACAATTGCCTACCCGTCAGGTGAAACCATCGGCAGCTCCGGTTCGGCACAGCATTCTGCGGTAAGTTTAGCGCGAGCGGAGCAGCGTACCCGATTACGCAAGCTGGCCGCCAGGCAAGACTATCCTCGACCGAGGGTTTCCCGGTCCGCTCAATTGCGCAATTGATTGGCCGGGGTACGTGCTTAATTGACCAAGGCGCCGCTGACTAGACAATTCCAGCTGTGCGCATTCCGGCTCTCGAGGTACAGCACGCTCGTTTTCCATCCGCATTGCATCGCTGCATTTCCAAAGTAGGCATCTTTGAAATGACTGTTTTTACAGTTTGAACGATTTTGCATCCGAACCACCGGAGAACGCACCTAGGATATAGCAGCTATCGTCGCAAGGGTTTCTCGATCGCATGTACCTGGGTCTCTAGCTGCAGATGACATGTGTAACCTCGATCGCTCAGCTGTCGTACCCAATGTCCCGACTCCCGCCCCATTTCTTCGTCGAAACGCTTCCCCTTTATCAGTCGTGCACGGGGACCACGGACGACCACGGGGTAAGCTCGGAAGAGGGAGAGGGAGAGCGAGCAGCGCTTCGATTTGCGCCTCAGTGATGGACCCTTGACGCCGATTGATGTAAGAGAGCTGTTGGAGCCCAGAGCTCAGACCACTGTAGCAGTCGTTGAGATGACTGTGTGTCGTTTTCGTGTGCAGGGAGTGATAGAGTACGGTATGCTGCTTATTAAGCGTTAAGCATATCTCTTGTAACATCGAGCATACGACTTTGTTGGGTGTACTGTTCAAAAGCGTTTGTTTGACTGTTGTTGCTACTTTTGTATCTAGTATACACGGCGAGCAAGAAAATAAACAGAACCACATCTCGGCACCGAACGCAAGGAACACCTCGGTCACGCCCATCCGCAAGCGGTCCATTCGACTACAGATACTGTACAACACTCCTAAAGAGAATCGTGCAACACGGGTGAAAGAGCGATCTCGACAGACCATGGAGCATACAGCATAAAGCATATCGGCATATCATTTGTTCCGCAGCAATCATCAAGCAGGCATTGCACTATAGATGAGTAGACACAAACGAATAGTGAGTATTCCTCTTCTCGGCGTTGTGGCACCCGGCAGTCGGAAGTAAGATGGGATATCTCCACATGGTACTGCGGCAATTGTGAATGTCGGATTTCGTTCGAAGATTGTGACGGGATCAGATTCAAGACTCCGTGCAGCAGCGAGGCCAGAGCGTGGCTTTGGGTCGGGTGGAGAAGGAAGGACACAGTATGGGCAGCAAGGAAGGCCGGGGGCTCACAGGCCTCCCCTAACATACGGACTCGGTCGAGAGGAGTGCTGCGATTGAGGAGACGGACAGTGTTCTTAATTGCTGCCACTCAGTGTTGTGTGGATATCAACGCTAACGCCTTGATCAGAAGGACGTCACAACTCATCACAAGGATCACAGGGTCTCATCATCACAGGTTGATCGATCAACACACCAGCACATCGATACAAACAGCATCACTCATCACCCATACCCATCACCCATCACTTGGTTTCTCTATTGTTCTCTGTCAAACAGCTAGTTCTCAACAATCTAGCTTCCATCGTTCGACCCAGGGCGCAAACAACGCAGTCATCCTCACTACATCTCGCGCCGCTCATTCCGCATAGCTCGCAACGCATACAACATCATAGCATCGGCTTCTCGACACGTTGGTTGTCCCATATTCGACCTGGCATCATCACCATCCTCACACGTTGACACCGTCCTTGTTCTACACCCGCACCATTCAAACAGCTTAGCACAGCCTAGTATTGCACATACTCGTAACAAGCTGTTCCTGCAACGACTACACTCGACGAAGTATAGTTCGATAGGCGCTCGAACGTAGGTTGCACTGTCTGAATAACCGCTTCCATCAGGCTGACTCTGCTCTTGAACAGCCTTCGATATGACCGAGATGTCAGACCGCAGTGAGCCTCGGCTCACTCGAGCCTCATTGGCCTTACCACCACAATACGCAATGCCGCCTCCTTCAACGCCTCTGCATCAAGCCGCGCAGAACCACTTGCACCCAGTCTCTCCTCTCAACCGCCCCCTCTTCATCGACCCGTCTTTCACCGACGCCTCTTCGTCAAGACTACTGGCATCCTCGTCGTCGCCTCCCGACAACTCATCACAGTCGTCACTCTCCCCCGACGCGTTCAGCACAGATTTCGACACGTCTGATCATCAACAAATAAGGGATAGGTCAGCGGATTGGGCTACCGGGCGCGGGACGAGGACGAGGACGTCTGATGGGACACCTGTACTCACCGATACCTCTTCGCCGGAAAAGCCATCGCCCAGCGAGCTGGCGGCAGGTGAAGCTAGCAGTCCGGTCAAACCCAACCTTGTGATGCTGGACAAACCGCAAGTCAAGCGCGCGTCCAACTGCTGGATGATATTCCGCTCCGAGGTCGTCAGTGCGCTGAAGACGGGCGGCAACGAACAGATCAGATCTGCCGCCAAGGAGATGCGCAGGTTGCAGCTCAAATACTTTGCCCAGCATCCAGAAGAGGTCGATCGATTGAGTCGAGCCGTGTCCCCCGAAGTCTACGACGACTACACTGGCGATCAGGTGGAATCGCCCGAACCCAAAAACAAGACAAAGTCGAAGTTCGGAGGTTTCGTCAACGTCAAGGGGATGAAGTTCAATCTCCCCAGCGCCGACTTTCTCATCGCAATCCTTAATATCATGGAGAACGGACCCAACGACGATAAACTTGCCCAAATGGACATGAGCAAGTTTTTCAGCTTTCAATGGAAAGTCCTCATGTCTGAGGAGGAAAAAGATGTGTTTGTCAAGATGGCTGATGTTGCCAAAGAAGAAGTGAGTACAACTGATATATCGTCAATTGGGCATTGCTGATATGAGCGTTCCTGCCCCAATAGCACAAGGCTGCCCATCCCGACTACAAATACACCCCACAGCGGAGAGCGGACAAGGTGCGCGAAGCCGAAGAAAGAAAGAGGCAAAGAGCCGAGGCGAAACGCGAAAAGGACGATGCCAAGAGGCAACTGAAGAAAGACAAGCGAGCTGCCGCTAGTGAGTGTCTCACATATGGCCCAATGCAGTCAATATGCAGACATGCTCACGATGGCGAGCAGAGCCGACAAGAACTAGTCGGGTCCGCACCAGACACTCGCCGATCTCTCCCCCCACCGTTACTTCTCGAAATAGTACACGCCCGATCCACACGTTTGGTCGCTCACTCTCCTACTCGGGTCATTCTGCGCAAGCGGAAAACCGGAAAGGAAGCTCGCTTGGTCTTGCCGCCGATAGTTTCTTCCTCGCTACAGAGCCTGGATATAGTGAGTTTGCATTCTGATCGTTCCTCGCTAGTGCTGACATGGATCATCTCCAGTGCCCACCTATTCCGCCTCATACGATTCCGCGCTCTCAGCCGATCTGAGCGGGCTGGCTTTCCCCATTCCTGCTGGAGCTTTGCCGTCTATGGGCAACGCGGACGTTGGCCAAGGCTATCGATACGACTATGAACCCACCAATAGGTCATATCAACAATGGCAGCACCAAGCCATGGGACCACACGCCTCGACGGAGTACGGGTCACAACAACCTTACCCATGCTACATGCCCTCCCAACTGCAACACCTCCCTGAAGCAGCCTCGGTCTCCCCTGCCGATCCCAATTATATGGCTCTGCCCCACTATCAGCCGACATCGTCAACGACTCCTGATATGCCCGGAATACCAGGATTCGCTCCGCTACCCGTCCCCACCGGACCCGACGGTTATCCTCTAGCGCCATCAATACAGCATTTCTGGAACAACAATGCACAATTGCCATACGACATGTTCCAACTGGACGAATCAGCCTCAATACCGCCCGCGAACCCTGTCAATATGACCTATCCTGAAGGACCCTACGGGCGATCAGCGCCGCCAATACTGGCTCGCCTGGATCCTGCCAGCGAGTTCGATCCGGCCGAAGACACCCGCGCGGAAAGCGCTGTGCTTGAGCAGTTCAACTCTTGGGTCGACGAGCAAGGTCAAATGAGCGGTAGCGAATGTAAGTATTTTTTTGGTGTTTAGTTCTTTCAAGTAAAGCTGACGAAGCGACGATATTACAGTTCCCTTTACTGGGCAGAACACGACGGCACCAACGACTAACACACCTAGTACACCGGCAGTGATGGACGGCGAAAACGTTTTGAACCATGTTCCCACTCAATCCAACATGCCCAGATTCGATCCATTCGCATCGATCTTTGTTGAGGAAACAGGTGACAAAATCATACGAGCTGGATCCGCACCTCTCCAGTACGGGCCAACATACGATCAAGATTTGTCGTTCCTGACGATGGAGGCGACGAGCTATATGTCGGACGACAACGACACTCAAGATACTCAGACTACTGCGCCTTTCGATGAGGGTCCGTTCCTCTCGATCCACCAGCCTTTGTCACCTGCAGGAAGCTGGTCAACGGGTCTGACGCCTTTGGAAGCCACCTTTCTCCGTGCTGGGCACAATGTCCAGTCACGGCTTGCCTCCAACTCCTCCGATTCTGGCACAGTCCGGACGGTATCCTCCGCTCACAATGCACCTCGCTACGTTTCTGCATCTGCCTTTCCTAACACGCCAGAGTCAGGAGACAGATTTGCCGCAATGCCCTTCTTGGGAGGAGACCGGACGGCATCGACATCGATTGCTTCTCTGGCTTCAGTGTTTGGGCAAGATATCTACGGTCAACCTGACGATATCTTCGCTTTCGACACGGGGATGATGGTGGGGTTGAGCGAAGAAAAGGAACGCGTTGGTTCAACCAGGATCGTTTCTAGACCCCTGAGCGCGTCCAGTGTGAATGCCCCACGCGACACCACTATCACTAGCCCAGTCGAAACTTCAATCACGGGACCGGAGAACGTTCCAGAGGAACGGAGTGGATCGAGGGGGCCAGCGATGCCAAGAAGGGGGGCTCCGAGGGGGCGCACAGTGGCTGCAAAGTACTCTGAATCTGTAGAATGAGGAGATCTGATTGCGGAGCTATTCGGTCGTTCTCCCGCTGAGAAACGGAAGAATGTGGGGTACTGGCTGACGACGAGGTTGTTCCTGATTGTTCATTGCTCATTGCGTGAGAAGCTGGTTGATCTCGGTCTCTTTCCAATACTCAGCCTAGGCATTGCGAGCGTTGTTCGCCGATCTACTCGTGCTTGGCACGCTTCTCATCTGGAAAGCTTGTAGGAACCCTTGTAACAGCGGAGGAATCCCACCACTTGTACGTCTGCAAACCACTATGACTGCTCTCTCTGCATGTATACAACGTCATTTCACGGCTCCATGACACCTTTGTCATTCGTCAATGCAGCTGCGGGTATGACCGAATGATTGAAGACCAGCTGTCTTGGCAGGGGAATGTGAAATAGCGCTAAGAGCGGACATCGGACCGGAAACGCCGGCGGCTGTTGGCCGACGCAGTCGGGGCCAGCCTGTCCTTTGTTCTACTCTAGATCACCATTCCCTAAAAAGTAATACGTACCCCTGGTTGAATGAACCCTGAGCAGTGGACGGGCCCGTGTGGGGTCCAGGTCCCCGTCGGACAGGGGTGCTCGAGTAATGGATTGGTCTATTTATGATTCGCTACTTGGCGCAGCTATGTCTAGGGTTTGGCGCGGGGCGGAGGAGGCCTTGTGACCGAGTGGGGCAAGAAAAGGTGAAGCAAGCATGTCTTCTCGGCAACTAGTCACTGAATCAGAGTCGAATTTAGAATCGGAATCACGAATTAACAGCGCTCTGCTCTGCACTACTTGCTTTGGTTCCTGCAGGTGAC